>JAQIHN010000133.1:85000-132500 GCA_027917425.1 Gastrophryne carolinensis
CCGGGGCGTGACGGGGGTGTGGCCGGGGTGTGACGGGGGTGTGGCCGGGCGTGACGGGGGGTGTGGCCGGGGGCATGGCTTGTCCCGCTTTCACGTTTTCAGAAGTTGGGAGGTATGCCACTTTCTATTTCACTTTATTTAAACTTTGGCTGGCATTAGTGGTGTGAAATATAAAAAAGCCTGCCAGGGTGCCCCCCTGAAGTGGACCAAAACCCAGGATAGTCAAAATCCTGGGTGTTGGTCCACTTTCATGGCCATCTCATCATTTTAAGTCATTGAAAAAAAGAGCACAACAAAATAATGGAAAAGATTCCATGGCCGGCAGACGGCCTTCCCCGGCTTCACCCTTCATTCATTCAGAGACACATTCTAGGGCTGGTTGCAAGATAATGGGGTTGAGTGCTGTGGCCTCTTCATGATTAGTGTCTAGTAATTGCCCCCAACTGATAAGGAGCAGCTGCCCCCTGTGTCTCTTGATTTAGTGCAGCACATGGGGGATGGGAGCATCTTGTAATGCCAGGTGAGATGCTTTCAAGCTTCCCCCCCCCCATCATGTGCTGCACTCCAGCCTATATATAATATATAATATATATGGAAACCTCAGGTAAGCTGCCATTGTATTGTATGGCCCAAGTGAACCTTAAAGGATACTTTGGGTCTCCCTGACATTAGCGACTATGAGAGGGGCAGCGTGTTGGATCTGGGTCTGAGAACCTGGGGAGAATGTTGATATCCTCAATGGTGGTTAAATTATGATGTGTAACACTTTACCTTAAAGCAGACCTAAATTGCTCTCAAGTTAATTTTCAAATGGCGGCTGCTGGTCCCAAGCACTGTAATAAAATGAAATGAATGAATAAATGAGCCAGCAAAATAAATGCAAAAAAGAAATACTAGCTTACAAGCAACTTAGAAACTAAAAGTGACCTAAAGTGAGCATGAGATAATTTTGACAGAGGACACGCTTAGTCATTTAATAGAGATCTTCCAATTCTCCTTAAAGCGGGGCAGAGCAGTCGGGGCAGTAGTGACAAGGCCGGCTCAGTTGGCCTAAGCCACCTCTCCCGGCACATTTTATTTCACTCATTCCCTCACCTCACTCTTCTTGCTTTGGTGAACACGCTGACATTTTAAAGCGGTAAAGAAAATGAGGTTTTGTTCCTGTCCCCGGGGGCATCCCAATTCTGCGTGCCACGCTGTGTTATAACCTCTGCCCCAGTATTGGCTGTGAAAAGGCAACTTTCAGCGGTCCCACAGCACATGCCCGAGTTCTCTTCAAATAAGCCCCATATTTCATGCACATTATTAATGGGCGCACGCGGCTCTGCTTTCATGTAGAGCTGGACGGCAGTGAACGGGAGCAGGGAGCATCCTCATCACCGGTTTTGGGATTGAGATTAGTGTGGAGTTAGGAGTAAACTTTGGCTGGAATTAATGGTTGTGGCACCAAGTTACAAAGGATGAGAAAATAAAGAAACAAATAAATAGATGAGTGGTGCGTCTGAGAATAGCTGTTACTTTCACTCTGAGTTAAGTTACCTCATCATTTTAAGGGATTAAAAAAGAGCTTAAAAAAGCACAACAAAACCTACCTGTGGCCAGCCCTGGAAACTAAAAGATTCCATGTCCGGCAGGTGGCCTTCCCCTGGGGCATGCCAGAGACATATTATAGGGCTTGTAGCAAGATAACAGGTTTGAGCGCTGTAGGCCCCTTTACGATTCGTTTATCCAAATTGCCCCGCCCACATTCACCTAAGTATGTAAAAAAGAGCTCGCCATCTACAACCTTACAGATTGACCGCTGGGGCATCCCAAATGGGGACGTAACCGTAAGGCACCGGCACTCCCTGCCCTGAATTTGGGATGCCCCCAGGGAATGGGACAAGATCTGCTATAGTCAAACGCCTGGGTTAGGTGCTCTTTTGGGTTTGGGGATGGGATACATGTTATAACTCGGATGGGTTGGGGATTATCTTTGTCTGGGCGTCCAGGCCAATGCTAACTTTCTCCCACCTTTTCCTACGCACCTCTTGGGAGCAGTAAATAATGAGCCATGCCAAAGCGCCTGTAAACATGTCATTGTATGTAACCCGTAATTCCTTGTGTATTCTAGGCAATGACAGCTTTCTTTGCATCGCTTTCAGGATTCTTGACTGAGCTGGAAAGCAGGTGTCACGGTTTATGAGTCACGAGCATGCTCCGCCGTGGTCAGAGACGGCTACGGGACCACCCGTGACTTGCCGAGAGCATCGAGGGATGAGGTGGCTGTAGGACCGCTTCTTGGCACCGTCCTGGAGGAATAAACTTGAGAATAGGGAAAAGATTGGAGCCCTGCTACTGCTTCAAACCTGCAAAACAGGTGAGCCGCTTGCCATTGCAACCAAATATACAGATATGTATTAATGTCCAGAGAAGCAGCCCATGAGGCCTGCTAATATACAGCAACAGGGGAGCTGGCAGAAGAGCTTACGCTCTATTGGGTTATAAGGAACAGGGGAAAACATACAGCAGGGAGAGGGTCATTTTCCTTGTCTTAAATGAATAGGATAGGCCTAGCTCAATTTACTTGCAACCCAAGTACCGTGTTTCTTGCCCTGTAGGACACATATATTTTTCCCCTGAGAGAATAGGTTGGGATGCCCCTGGTAGCAGTGTGTGGTTGGCTGAGTAGTTTGTGATGCCCCTGGTAGCTGAGCTTATTTGGCTGAGTAATTTGGGAAGCCCCTGTGATGCTTGCGTTAGTGGGAGACCAGATTGGGATGTCCTTGGTAGCTGCGCATGGTTGGTTGAGTTGTTTGGGATGCCCCTGGTAGCAGTGCATGGTTGGTTGAGTTGTTTGGGATGCCCCTGGTAGCAGTGCATGGTTGGTTGAGTTGTTTGGGATGCCCCTGGTAGCAGTGCATGGTTGGCTGAGTAGTTTGGGATGCCCTGGTAACCTTGCATTTAGTGGGAGAACAGTTTGGGATGCTCTGGTAGCCTTGGATTTAGTGGGAGAACAGTTTGGGATGCCCTGGTAGCCGTGCATTTAGTTGAACAGTTTGGGATGCCCTGGTAGCCGTGCGTTTAGTTGAACAGTTTGGGATGCCCTGGTAGCCGTGCGTTTAGTTGAACAGTTTGGGATGCCCTGGTAGCCGTGCGTTTAGTTGAACAGTTTGGGATGCCCCTGGTAGCTGTGCATGGTTGGTTGAGTTGTTTGGGGTGCCCCTGGTAGCAGTGCATGGCTGGTTGAGTGGTTTGGGATGCCCCTGGTAGCTGTGCATGGTTGGTTGAGTTGTTTGGGATGCCCCTGGTAGCAGTGCATGGTTGGCTGAGTTGTTTGGGATGCCCCTGGTAGCTGTGCATGGTTGGTTGAGTTGTTTGGGATGCCCCTGGTAGCTGTGCCTGGTTGGTTGAGTTGTTTGGGATGCCCCTGGTAGCTGTGCATGGTTGGTTGAGTTGTTTGGGATGCCCCTGGTAGCTGTGCATGGTTGGTTGAGTTGTTTGGGATGCCCCTGGTAGCAGTGCATGGTTGGTTGAGTTGTTTGGGATGCCCCTGGTAGCCATGCATGGTTGGTTGAGTTGTTTGGGATGGCCCTGGTAGTCATGCGTTAATAGTCAGCATTTTACACTGAACGACCTGTCATTTTAGTGGGGCACCAGGAGCCATAGCAAACATGGGGTGCGTAGAGTAGGTGCTTGAGACCTGGGGGAAATGTGACCGTTTGTGGGGGGAGCTTAATAGTCGCCATTTTGAACTGAGTGGTTTGAGGGACTTTGGTGTACTGTCATGTAACAGTGGCACCATAGTAGGGTCTAAATAGTGTTTGCTGCTGTAAAAGCACAGACATAATTTCTCACTGCTCATTTCCTCTCCAAACTGTCGGGAGCCTGGAAATCTCTGGTTTGATGAAGGTTTCACATGAAGGCATTGCTGTGTTATTCTAAGTATGCAGCACGTCCTGCTCCAGGTACTGATTCATAACAGATGGGATTACCTCCGCCAGAGGGTGCCTGACTGCAGAGATGGCAAAAAGAGGCCCCTCCCGGTCCATATATACCCGGGACCTCCCACAAATTCCCCAGTTTCTTCTCTGCAGTCGGCTGTGAAGGTCAGAAGATGGCTTCTCTTATCGCAGGTGAGTGGGGCTTAATAGCCCGCGGCCCTGTAGGACTATTCCCACCCGTTCCACTTATTACTTATGCCTCCCAGCTTTGGCTGCGCTGGTCGGGTGACGGTAGGCAGCACCTATCACAGGGGCTCTTCTTTGCGGAGCCTGGCTCCGACCACAATCCCCAACCAAAGGGTAGGCGGTGCAGGTTATGGTGAACCTGATTTGGGATGCCCCGTCCGCTCTTGCTCTTCCCTGCCCTGGTCATTGGTGGGTCTTTTATTTGACAACCACTCTCCCCCCTCTCCCATTATACCGTTCGGGGGGGGGGGGGTTTGTGCGCTTATTGTCTTTTGTGTGTGTGTGATTGCACTTCATTCAGGGCTCCGCGCTCTGTCTTTCACTTTGTCATTTTGAATCTGCCGCCACTGACGCCTTGTGGCGTCCACGGTGAGCGGCGGCATCATCATCAAGAATACCTGCGCGCCCATTGGCTGTAGCGTCTGGCCTGTCTCTGTGCTACTTGGAGGGGGCGTGGCTTGCTCTGTTGGAGCGTTCCGCATCGGACCCTCCTGCGGCCTGCCCCTTGAGGTTCCTCCAGCGCCATTTTGGTCCTCTCCTGGTGTGATTGCTGGCTTCCCACCGCGGTCTGTGAGTGCCCCTGCGGGCTTGGCTCTTATTTATTTGTCATTTCTGTGTGATTATGGGGTGTCACTATTATGTCTTTCAGGCGGGATAACTGTTTTAAGAGGTTTCTCCCGGTTCTGTCCCCTCTATTAGTTATAATAACGTTATTAGAGGCCTACACTGTTAAATCCTCCCACTTCCCTGGCGGACATTTGAGGCATCCCGGGTTGCTTATACGGCATAATTCCTATTGACCAGTTGTGCCACCTTAATCACCATATGGAGGCTTGCACAGGATATTGTGCTCGGGGTCCCCTCGGGACAAGCCCGGCTGTGTGTAGTGTGTGGGGCATCCCCTGTAAGTGATGATGTGCGGGTTTGTGTACCCTGCGCCCAGCAGGCACTTACGCTGCACTCTAGGCTATCTGTGACTGGGCCTGCGCCCACTATGTCCTCACCCACTCCCCCTCTCCTGATTATGACTCCCCCAGTGAGCTAAATACTAGTGGGGAGTCTCAGCCTGACATGTCTTCCAGGTTGGCTAACATTGAGAGGCTGATTGCTAGCTCTGCGGCCCGTAAGGCGCCAGGTGCGTCTGCCTTTCCTGTGGAGAATGAGAATTTCCTTGATTTGTCTGATTATACCCCACTTGAGGAGGGGGAATTATTCTCGGATTCAGAGTTATCTGATGATCAGCATTTCAGTGGTGCTGACTATGGCTCTGAGCATTGGGATGCTGATAACACCAATAGACTATTAACTCAGATTTTTGATGTGCTTTCTGTCTCCCTTCCTGCTGCGGCTCCCAAGCTACAGGGGGAACTTTTCAGTACTGCTAAACCACGTCTGGAATTTCCAGAACAGGCCCATTTCAATAATCTTGTTCTCAAAGAATGGGAGCGTCCTGGCCGGCTTCCCGGAATCCCTAAGGGCTGGGATAAAAGGTACCCTTTTCCCACTGATGTGGTTAAATGTTGGTCAACCCCCCCAGAAGTGGATGCACCAGTATTGGGGTAGTCCAACACATCTGTGGTCCATTCCCCTGATTCCACTACCCTCAAGCATAGTGAGGACCGGCGCATTGACCAGCTGGACTCCCATGCCTTTGCTTGTGTGGGGTTTGCCTTGCGCCCTGTCTGTGCTTCTGCTATTACTGCTGTTGCTATCAGGTCTCTCCTCAAGGGTCTGTTGGAAGGCGCCCCTGATGATACTTCTAGTGCCGAGTTCAGGGCCTTGTCACAGTGTGAAATGTTCATTGCATATGTCCTTTCTGCCTTAGATGACACCATTAGAATGTGTAGTAGGACCTCTGCCTTGGTGGTTGATATATGCCGCTCTATTTGGCTGCGTCAGTGGGCAGCTGATAACGCTGCTAAGAAGGCCATCACGGGGCTCCCTTTAAGGGGCTGCGCCTATTTGGTGATTGCTTTGACCTGTTTGCCAAGGGGGCCTCAGCGTAAGAAGCAGCTGCGGCCCTTTCGGGGTCCGGGTACCTTTGCCCCCTCCTACCGTGGATCCAGGTCTGGGAGAGGGGTTTCCTTTGCAGGTCCTAGGGGAGACTTCTGGGGCAGGGGCAGAGGTCGTGCCCGCTCCGGATCTTCCTGGGGGTCCAAGCCCAAATCTGTCGCCAAGCCTCCTCAGCCATGAGGGGGCGCCCTCACCCATGTGGGTGGGGGGACGGCTGCGGCTCTTCGCTCATGTCTAGGGACAGCAGGTCTCAGACAGGTGGATTCTGGAGGTTGTGCCCTCCGGCTACAAGCTAGAGTTCGCTGCCTGGCCGCCTCCAAGATTCCTCAGGTCTTGGATTCCTCTAGAACCCCTGGCAGCTCAGGGTCTGTTTCTGACTGTACAAAACCTATTGGACATGGGGGTCATCTGTCAGGTCCCTCCTGGGGAGAGTGGTCTGGGTTTTTATTCCAATTTCTTCACAGTACCCAAAAGGAATGGTTCCATCAGATCCATCCTGGACTTAAAGCTTCTCAACAAGTTCATCAGGATCAGACACTTTCGCATGGAGACCCTGGGCTCCGCAATCAGCTCTTTGCACCGGGGGACTTCATGACCTCCATAGACATCAAAGATGCTTACCTTCATGTACCAGTCTTCCCAGGGCATCGGAGATTTCTCAGGTTCCCACTGGAGGACCAGCACTACCAATTTGTGGCACTGCCCTTCGGTCTCACCTCGGCCCCCAGGGTCTTCACCAAGGTGCTGGCAGGTGTTATGGCTCTCCTCAGAGCTCGGGGCATTCGCATTCTTCCTTATCTGGACAACCTCCTCATCACTTCTCATTCTTTCCAGCAGGCAGAATTGGATACCCAGCAGGTGGTGACTGCTCTGGAAAAATTTGGATGGGTGATCAATCACCCCAAATCCTCCCTGTCTATTTCTCTGGTGACCTCCTTCCTGGGCATGAATCTGGATACTGGTCAGGCCAGGATTTTTCTTCCTCAGCAGAAGGTGGATTCTCTTCAAGCTCTGGTTCATTTCCTTCTGTCTTGCCCTCGTCCTTTCATCCGGCAATGGATGCAGCTTGTGGGACAAATGGTGTCCTGCTTCGTGGCAGTTCCTTATGCTCAGTTCCACATGAGACCTCTTCAGCTCCATCTCCTATCAGTCTGGGACAAGAGTCCCCTGTCTCTGGATTAGGCTTTTGTTCTGTCTCCTCTGGCCCGGTGGTCCCTCTTGTGGCGGCTGGACTCGAGGAACCTGTTGGGGGTCAGATCCTTTCTGGCCCCCTGTTGGGAGACGGTCACCACGGATGCCAGTCTGTCGGGTGGGGGGGGCTTCTGGAGAACCCTACAATTCCAGGGGCTGTGGGGCCCTCAGGAGGCCCATGCCCCCATCAACGTCCTGGAACTGAGGGCGGTTCGGTTGGTACTGGCTCAGTTGACTCCTCACCTTCAGGGCCGGCTGGTCCAAGTTCGCTCAGACAACCAGACGGCGGTTGCCTACATCAATCATCAGGGAGGGACTCGGAGCAAGAGTGCCCTCAAGGAGGTGTCCATGATTCTGCCCTGGGCAGAGGACAATGTTCCTTGCATCTGAGAGTATTTCGGGAGTGGAGAATCTGGAGGCGAACTCTCTGAGCAGGGGGACCTGTCGCCTGGGGGAATGGTATCTCAGCAGCGAGGTCTCCACCGGAAGTGGATCCGTTTGCGTCCTGCCATAATCACAAGCTCCCCGTCTTTGTCTCTCTGTCCCAGGATCCCCTGGCCCTTGCGGTGGATGCTCTGACTCTATCCTGGCTGGGGTTCCGTCTCCTGTATCTTTTTCCTCCATTCCCCTTGCTGGGCAGGGTTCTGCGCAAGCTGGCTCAGGAAAGGGTACCAGCAATCCTGGTGGCCCCCCAGTGGCCAAGACAGGTGTGGTTCGCGGATATCGTTCAGCTGGCGGTAGATCAGTACCCTCTGCCCCTGGTCCCGGACCTTCTCACTCAAGGGAGGCTATGCCATCCCAATTTACAAATGCTGGCTTTGACGGCCTGGCTTATGAAACCTCCTTAAGGTCTTAAGGGATGTGGGGCTTTCTGAGTCTGTGGTTAACGCTCTAATCAGGGCTAGGACGAAATCCTCTTCTACCATCTACTATAGGATCTGGAAGGCCTACATTGACTAGTGTGAGTCTAGGGTCCTTCCATGTCTGGTGTTCCTAGGATTCTGGAGTTCCTTCAGCATGGTTTGGATCTGGGACTTCAGCTCAGCATGCTCAAGGGTCACGTTTCTGCCTTGGCTGTTTTCTTCCAGAGATCTTTCTCTCAACATCCTCTGGTCAAGACTTTCTTCCGGGGGGTTGCTCATGTGCGTCACCCTCGCAAACCTCTGTTGCCAGTTTGGGACTTGAATTTGGTTTTGTCTGCCCTTCAGGGCCCTCCTTTTGAGCCTGTGCATGAGGCTGCTCTGTCTATTCTTACTCTTAAAGTTGCCTTTTTGGTGGCTATCGCCTCGGTCAGGAGTGTTTCGGAGTTGGCGGCCCTTTCTATTCAGGCCCCCTACTTTTAGAGAAGGTCCTTCCTTGTGCCCTAATCCTGGTAATTCCAAGGAGAGGGCCTTACATTCCCTGGATGTGGTCAGGAATTTGAAGTTCTACTTGGTGGCTACTGCACCTTTAAGAAAAACTGATGCCTTGTTTGTGGTTCCTTCGGGTCCCAAGAAGGGCCTGGCACCTGCTAAGTCAACTATTAGCAAATGGATTCGTCAGGTTATTTTTAGGGCCTATTCTGCTAGGGAAAAGGATCCTTCTTTCCATGTTACTGCTCATTCTACTCGGCCTTCCAACACCAGGCTTCTGTTGAACAAGTGATTACTCACCTTGTAGAATTGGTGTTATAAGTATGCAGCACGTCCTGCTCCACCCCACCGTTTGCATTATCTTGGATCCTCTACATGGCGATTTTTATCCTTGTTAACGTTAATTTTCATTGGCTCTCCTGGTTCTCCTTACTGCTTTTCTATACTGGGGAATTTGTGGGAGGTCCCGGGTATATATGGCCTGGGAGGAGCCTCTTTTTGCCATATCTGCAGTCATGCGCCCTCTGGTGGAGGTAATCCCATCTGTTATGAATCATTATCTGGAGCAGGACGTGCTGCATACTTATAAAACCAATTCTACAAGGTGAGTAATCACAGAATTGTATTTTTTAATGTAAAGTTTATAAATGACAGCACACTATTGGCTATGCAGGAAAACAATGACATATTCTCTAGCATACACCATAGGGTGTTGTTATTTTAATCTTTCATGGAATCATCCTTAGGGTCATAGTAAAAATACTATACTGCAACTGAACACAACAAAATTGGGGGGACCGGGAATTGTATGACAAGACAAAAGCTTACTGAGATGTAACATTCAGTTTGCAATAAAAAATCACCAAAAGTGAAGCTGCTTTTTTATACGGGTCATTTTATTATAGTATTATTATATATTATAGTTATTTAAATATTTGAAGTGTAAATAAATGTGAATCAAATACAAACCGAAAAATACCAATAATGGCCACAAGGTGGAGCAAGGAACTCTAATTTAATACAAATCTTCCATAATAATAACCATGGCCACTGGGGGGAGCAATGAACTTGCAGATGCTGCCTAGAAATTTCATCCACACAATGGCCTTAATTCACTAATAGTTGAAAAAAAATCAATTCATGAGAAAAAGCCTGAGAATGTCACTGTTAGTGAATCACCAGATAGGAAGACAATGAAAGTCAATGGCACCGTTTTACTCCTGAAAAAAATGTTGTATTGAACTTTTTACCCCTTTTAAACTGTAGTAAAAAGTGCCATTGCCTTTCATTGTTTCTCTATCTGGTGATTGACTAACAGCGACATTCTCAGGCTTTTTTCTCATGAATTGAATTTTTTACTAACATGAGAGTTTTTTTTCAACTCTTGGCCAATATATTCTAATCTTTCAGTTATAAAGGACATATGGGTGCAAAGACGCCAAATTTACATATATATATATATATATATATTCTTTTGGAGAAAAACTGTTGAAATGGTTTCTCTCATATGTCATATTTATTATATACTAAGGAATCGCTATACATATTCTAAAAGATGAGGTGTCCGGATGGGGCATACAAGCCAAATATAATTTATCCCAGAATCCCTTGCAAATATATCCACCAATGAACAGAGAAAATCTAAATGTTGAGGAGAGGCGCAGTGTTAAAAATGACTATCTACCACTGTGCATCAAAATTCTCATGTCTAAGTGACCACCACTTGTCAGCACCGTGGACAGCGACGCTTACAAAAAGCTTAAGCTCCAGCACCATGGACAGCGACGCTTAATAAAAGGTGACGCTTCAGCAACAAGCAAAGCGTACTGTGGAATGTAATATATATATATATATGTAATAAAATAGGCAGGAGTGGGGAAAATAAAGCTTCAGGGAAATTACTGAGATCAAACTCAATATTAAGACCCATGGGGGCGAGTGTCCAGATGAAAGTTCCTCTTAGAGTTCCTTCTGGACACCTCCATGGCCATGTTCTATCCCCTCCAGTGCTTATCCACCCATTCAAGTCCCAGAAAGGGCTCCTCAACCCTCTCTTACAAGGCCCATTAACAGGTCAGGTTTTGCAGATCTCGACACAGATGAACAGATGAAGCAATTAGCGCAGCTACGTGGAGATGGAAAAACATGGCCTGTTGGTGGGTCTTGTAGGAAAGAGTCGGGGACCACTGCCATAAAGGATATGAATGCAGGGTTAGATTAATGTGTGGTCCTAAAGCAGGCCACGTTTTTTACTAGCACCCCCTGAATTGCTTCACGTTTTGTCAATTTTAATTTCTACTATAATGAGTGGCAATGATATTGTTGCCATACATATGCAATGATGATCGCCTGCCATCCTACAGGAAAATGTATCCATTTCTACTTATACACCCTAAGAAGGGAGTATCAACAGGAGCTTTGGCCAAATGTATTTCCCAGGTTTAGTGTGGTTTGGTCCACTTTAAAGCGTGCAGACACACTGAGCATCACACCTCCATTTCTAGTATAGTATATGTGCTTGCATATGCACATTTTATTTAGCGGGTAGTCCTGCCCACATATAGCCATTTACAAGGAGACCAAATAAGCTATACTACACATTTAGAAGTGCATGACAAGAATGTTGTCACTTTATGCGTTTCCCCAGATTCAGTATTATATAAAGACTTTTTGGTTTCTCAATAGGTGGGCGGGTCTTCCATCCACAGGAGGTAGAGCATCTGTAAAAGCCATGTAGAATGGTATCCAATAAGTGCTATGGATTACGAGGATCAAGAAAGCTACTGGCCAAAAGGTCCTTTAAGTTTGGAGCCCTTCTGTGCGTGACCCCTAGGTCTATCGAGCAAAACTGGGCCCAGGGTGGTATCACTCTTTAAAGCATACCAATGTTTATCCATTAATTGGATGCTAAACACATTGCTAACGGCAAAGTCCTGATGTTCAACCTGTGTGTCCTTTTTTGTTTTTATTATTTGAGCTACATCTACCTCTAGATCTGTGTTCCCACAATTGTCTGTTGACTTGAACACAGTTCAAGTTGCGCTAATTGTGTATCAAAATCAGCAAAGTTCGGTACAATTGACCTCACCAGCACATGGCTGGAGGTGAGTAGTGGCAGGGGGAGAGGGGGTGGAATTGCCAGAACATAATGGCATAATCCCAGGGGTGTTTGAGGCTGGCTTGGAGTGCCAGAAAAGCATCATAAGCCTGGTTAGAGAGACTGGTGGTTAGTCGGTATATGGAGAAGAAAGGGATCTTTAATTACAAGTAAAAGGCAGAGAATGCTTTTCTAAAACATAAAGTGTTTGCATTGGCCATGAATGGCCTAGATAAAATAATTTCTACCAGAATGTCTTACAGTATGTGAGCACGTGCAAATTATGCCTTAACACCTGGATGCACCAGGTTCTTCAATGATCTGTATCTGCAAATGGAGTTAGCTAGTGACATGGGGGGTGAGGCTTGGACTGCCAGAACATCTGGAATTCAAAATTGGCCTGTTTCTGTCCTGGTTTCTCATGAGCCACTTAAGGTACCTTCCCCGAATTTGGAGGGGTGTTTGCAGGTAAGAATCTAAAAGTCTGTGTGATATGTCATGTCTGTAAGGGGTGCTGGAGTGAAGGGCTCACACAACCATTTTATAGCAGACAAAACCCGAGCAGGTTGGCAGCTGGCCTTCCCAAGTCATGGTGCTCCGCTGTGTGAACTACAGTCACCACTGAACTCGCCTCCTCTGGTGGCTCCCTTTCTGAGGCCAAACAACGGGGAGCTATTCAGGTAGGCTTGGAGCTGGAGGGCGCCCACTGCTGACAATGTGACCGCTCATGTTCCCGATTGCCAAAAACAGACGTTTTATTTCAGTAACAAAAAAATATATAAATATGTAAACTGCTACACTGCAAATGAAGTTGAAAATAACAGAGAGGTTTATTTACAAATATAAAACAGTAACATCTTCATCTAGAATATCGTTCCTTATGGCTCGATTTTCAAACTTTCTTCCCTCTGTCGACTTCCTCCTGAAGATTAGAGAATAGTAAATGTAGGTGAATATATATAATATTCATTATCCATTATCATTATGATCATCATAGTCATGTTATTGCAATGTATCCTTAGCATTTTCATTAAAAATCTTGTAGATTACAGGGCATTAACATTTGAGCGGCTTAGTAAAGCTGTTGCTGTCCGCTCCCTTGTGCACCGCGCTCAATCCAACTGAAGATGTCTAGCGCCAGCTGACGCATCGGGTTTTCCATACCGGGGCATCCCGAAATAGTAACATAGTATGTAAGGACTTTTAGTCCTTCGAGTTCAGCCTGTTTTTTCACCTTCAAGCGGTCTAGTAGCCGTAGCTGGAAATGTTATTACATGCCTGGAAGGCAGCCAGGCCACTTTGGAAAGTCTTTACTGTATCCTTCATAACTACCTCCTCTGGCAGTGACTTCCATAGTCTCACTGCTGATACAGAGAAGAGTTCCCTACTATGTTCCTGGAAAAAGCCCCTATCCTCCAACCATAGTGGATGCCCTCGGGTTATGGTTACACTCCGGGGTATTAATACATTGTGGGATTGACCCTGAATATATTTATACATAGTTATTAGATCACCCCTCAGGCGTCTCTTTTCTAAACTAAACCTAACTTTTCTTTCATTGTACTCTAGGCCACCACGCTCCTTTTGTTAACTTAGAACGTGCTCCAGTTGTGACATATCCTTCTTAAGCACGGGTGCCCAGTACTGTACACAGTACTCCATATGGGGTCTGACCAGTGACTTGTACAGGGGTATAGCAGCACATCTCCTTGCATGTGTCTCCTCAATCCCATTTGCCAACCCCCATTTATCTCCTTCATCTCTTTGTCCCATTTCTCCATCTTCCGCTCTTTACCCTTTCTTTATCCCTCATTGCATCCGTCTGTACCCCCGTTTCTCTTCTTGCACTGTTTATCACCCTTTTACTCATTCATCTCTTTCCTACTTTACACGGTTGCTGTCCCACAACACTCAGCTAAGCCCAAGTGAAGTGACTAAAGGGACAAAGAGGGCAGAAGAGAGCTGAATGGGATAAAGGGGAACGCTCCTCTAGTCGGCTCTCTTTGCCAACTTTGTCTTCTCCATTGCTGCTCTTTCCCCGACCCCCTTTCTATCCTTCATTTCTCTTCATCACTGCCTATATGGGAAATAGGAGGGGGAATGCCACACTAGGTATATGGGGAATGGGAGGGGGGATGCCACACTGGGTATATGGGAAATGGGAAGGGGGATGCCACACTGCCTATATGGGGAATGGGAGGGGGGATGCCACACTGGGTATATGGGAAATGGGAAGGGGGTGCCACACTGCCTATATGGGAAATAGGAGGGGGAATGCCACACTAGGTATATGGGGAATGGGAGGGGGGATGCCACACTGGGTATATGGGGAATGGGAGGGGGGATGCCACACTGGGTATATGGGGAATGGGAGGGGGGAATGTCCCACTGCCTATATGGGGAATGGAAGGGGGGATGCCACACTGGGTATACGGGGAATGGGAGGGGGAATGCCACACTGCCTATATGGGGAATGCCACACTGCCTATATGGGGAATGCCACACTGCCTATATGGGGAATGGGAGGGGGGATGCCACACTGGGTATATGGGGAATGGGAGGGAGAATGTCACACTGCCTATATGGGGAATGGGAGGGGGGATGCCACACTGGGTATATGGGGAATGGGAGGGGGGATGCCACACTGCCTATATGGGGAATGGGAGGGGGGATGCCACACTGGGTATATGGGGAATGGGAGGGGGGATGCCACACTGCCTATATGGGGAATGGGAGGGGGGATGCCACACTGCCTATATGGGGAATGGGAGGGAGAATGTCACACTGCCTATATGGGGAATGGGAGGGAGAATGTCACACTGCCTATATGGGGAATGGGAGGGGGGATGCCACACTGCCTATATGGGGAATGGGAGGGAGAATGTCACACTGCCTATATGGGGAATGGGAGGAGGGATGCCACACTGCCTATATGGGGAATGGGAGGGGGAATGCCACACTGCCTATATGGGGAATGGGAGGGGGGAATGTCCCACTGCCTATATGGGGAATGGGAGGGGGGATGCCACACTGCCTATATGGGGAATGGGAGGGGGGATGCCACACTGCCTATATGGGGAATGGGAGGGAGAATGTCACACTGCCTATATGGGGAATGGGAGGGAGAATGTCACACTGCCTATATGGGGAATGGGAGGGGGGAATGTCACACTGCCTATATGGGGAATAGGAGGGAGAATGTCACACTGCCTATATGGGGAATGGGAGGGAGAATGTCACACTGCCTATATGGGGAATGGGAGGGGGGATGTCACACTGCCTATATGGGGAATGGGAGGGAGAATGTCACACTGCCTATATGGGGAATGGGAGGGGGGATGCCACACTGCCTATATGGGGAATGGGAGGGAGAATGTCACACTGCCTATATGGGGAATGGGAGGGGGAATGTCACACTGCCTATATGGGGAATGGGAGGGGGGAATGTCCCACTGCCTATATGGGGAATGGGAGGGGGGATGCCACACTGCCTATATGGGGAATGGGAGGGGGAATGCCACACTGCCTATATGGGGAATGGGAGGGGGGAATGTCCCACTGCCTATATGGGGAATGGGAGGGGGGATGCCACACTGCCTATATGGGGAATGGGAGGGAGAATGTCACACTGCCTATATGGGGAATGGGAGGGGGGATGCCACACTGCCTATATGGGGAATGGGAGGGAGAATGCCACACTGCCTATATGGGGAATAGGAGGGGGGATGCCACACTGGGTATATGGGGAATGGGAGGGGGGATGCCACACTGCCTATATGGGGAATGCCACACTGGGTATACGGGGAATGGGAGGGGGGATGCCACACTGCCTATATGGGGAATAGGAGGGGGGATGCCACACTGGGTATATGGGGAATGGGAGGGGGGATGCCACACTGCCTATATGGGGAATGGGAGGGGGGATGCCACACTGCCTATATGGGGAATAGGAGGGGGGGAATGCCACACTGCCTATATGGGGAATGGGAGGGGGATGCCACACTGGGTATACGGGGAATGGGAGGGGGGATGCCACACTGCCTATATGGGGAATGGGAGGGGGGATGCCACACTGCCTATATGGGGAATGGGAGGGGGGATGCCACACTGCCTATATGGGGAATGGGAGGGGGGATGCCACACTGCCTATATGGGGAATGGGAGGGGGGATGCCACACTGGGTATATGGGGAATGGGAGGGGGGAATGCCACACTGGGTATGCTGGGAATGGGATGGGGCATGCTACACTATCGGTCTAATGGGGGCATCCCACATGGCCTATGGGAATGGGATAGTGGAATGCCACACTGTCTAATGGTGCGTTTTTGGTGTAAAATATTTTCCTCCCCCGCTGCAGCTGGAGCAGCCTGGGTGGGGGATCAGATGTCCCCAGGGTGAGGAGGAGACCCGGCTGGATCCAATGAGGGGTCAGGTGAGTGTTTTTTCTTACTTGGTTTAATGTAGAGCGGAGGGAAAGTCAGGCACATAAAGGAGTGGAAGCGAGCACATAGAAACTATGAGCTTGGCACTGAAAGGGTTAAGGGAGAGCCCAAGCAATATTGCAGGTTATGGTGAGAAGTAATGTAAGAGGGGAGTGGTGGTAACCAGCAGGAGAAAGGAGAGACCACAGTGCTAACATCAACCAGGAGAGAGCTTGTAAGAAAGGAAGATCTGTGGCATACCCTAAAGTTCACCTACAGTGTCCAGAGAGGGATTGGCAGAAGGATAGAAGAACTTTGTGACTGGGATTGGCAAAGGACCAATTGCTGAACAAACAGATGGATTACTACATTTGGATTATGGCTGACCTTAAAGTGGACCAAAACCCTGGGCATCCAGATTTGGAATTCCCTGCTGTGTGACTCCTCCCAGGTCTGCGCATAAACCCAACAGCAAACAACAAAAAAAAAGGAAGCAAGAAGTTTGCCCTCCTTTAAATATTATTTCTCTAGTAGCATGTAAAAGAATTGGTGTAAGAGACACTTTTTCCCAGTGTGAGTGAGCACGGCAAGCCACAGCGGTCTCTGTCCACAGCAGAGAATGCACAGGACACATAAAGCTGCACTACGACATGGCCTTCCCAGCTCAGCTACCAGCCAGAAATATATGCAAAGAAAGTGATATTGCTTAGAATACATTTGGCTTTTGGATATAAATGGAGATTTTGAGGTGCTTTGAAATGGATCATGTGACATTGTTCCCGGGAAGGGGGGGAGGGGGTAGAGTTTGCCTGGACAGGAACTTTAAAGATATATTAAATGTATTATCAAAGGTATTTATGGTTAAAGGTTCAGCACTTACAAATATATATTTATTTATAATTGTTACATCACATGGAGTAAAAAATTAAAGCGAGGTTTCTTATCCTTTCTGCTGCATAAGGCAAACTATAGAAAGGGGAAGATGGGGGAAGGGTCACTCAAATGGATTGTGCTAGAACAAAGAGGGGCAAGGTTATTAAAGTCTATCTCCAGGAACACACTCAATTTCTCCAACCTTGGTGTGGCTGATCTAGAAGGGCCATGTCATGGAGCATGCTCTGCTGTGGTCAGACATATCCGGGGACAACTGTGGCTTGTTGTACTTGGAAAAATTCATTTTTTGATTAAAAAAAAAAAAAATTACTGTTATTTTTTGGGATTCCTCAGCCGCATCACTGCTGGTGTTTTTTTTGGTCACATCTGGCCTGTTTCTCTCTCTTGGCGACTCTCTGCTACGTTTTACCCTTTGAAGAAAAAGAATAATACGGGTTACTTATGGTTATAGTGGCCCATTGGTGATTTTAGGACTGAATGGAGTGATATACTGACCTGGGTGAGTCTCCTCTTTCTTCATGCTGCGTCTTGGACCTGATCATTATTTCCCTCCTTTCCTGGGATATTCTTAATCTTAAAAAAAAAAAAATAAGTAAAATAAATAAACGTTAAAGTGGGGGATAGTCAAAGTCCTGGGTTTTGGTCTCCCAGGGCCCCCCGATCTGTGTATAACACCCCAGATTGGCAATGCCAACTCACCTCTTACCGGTCCTACGGCGCGTACACGGCCACTCATCCTACCAGTTCTACGGCGCTCAGAGCCACCGACATCACGTCATCTAAGCCTTCGGTTCCGAGTGCGCTGGCGGCCGTACCCATCGCTTCCCTCTAACAGGGAGCGTGCCCGCGCCGGCCAATCACAAATCCCTGCTGTGGGCATGCTTCCTTCTAGAGGGATAGCGGGGATGCGGCAGCGGGTCGTGCTCGCGTCCTTGGACTGGGAATGAAGGTACGTTTTCGGGTGTCCTGGGGGTTTCACACAGTGGGGCACGCCCCGATCAGTCTCAAAGACTCCAGGGTATGTTTTGATCCTCATTAAAGACTGCTTGAGAACTATACCTCTCTGTGTCTGAGTCAAAGGTCCCGTCATCCAGATCGATGCCCTCCTCCTCCTTGTGCTCAGGCGCTGCTCTTCTCTCGCCAAGGTGCGCTGGTGCATGTGCCGTCTCCAGCTCAGGGTCCACGGGGGCACCAGTGGTCACAGGTGTTTCATTTCTGTAAGAGAGAAAACGCAAGGTTAGCATCATACCTGCAGCTTTATGAAACATAGGCAGACGAAGCAAAGACCAACCTTGCTGCAGGGGGCTGTGGGACAACCGTCGCCTGGCGAGGGCACCTACAGACATGTCCGCCCATGCCAGTGCACACATTCTCTGAGGGCATTCCACTTCTGCAAGACAGAAATCGGAACATTAGTGTCATCCCTGCAGATTTTATTACACCTGGGCAGAGAAAATACCAACCTCTGCACAGAGGGCTGTGGGGCCACCATCGGATGTCCAGGATATAATAAAACTGCTCCAGTAGTGCCGCTGTAATGTACATAGAGATCCATATAGGTTCAGTCACAGGAGAAAGGATAGCACATGTCAAGGTATTATAAAGCATAAGTATTTACATTGTAATGGTTACCTGGGCACAGTGACGTGAATAGAAAATAAAGGACTATCCACCATTGTTTGCATCATTGGCATGCTTGCAGGCTCAGGGGGTCTCTCCATTTGGTGGTCACTCGCCCCTGTGGTCACCGGCAAAGACACAGAGGGTCCCTCTGCTGGGGTTTGACTAACCCCAGCCCTCGCAGCCCTGGATGGCATTTCAGTCCTGTTAGGCAGAAAAATCCCTGTAAGCATCATGGCCGGACAATTATAGAGACTTGGGCAAACAGACCGGAAACCCTACCTTGCAGCAGTCGGCTTGCCGTGCACCGTATAACCTCGGCCTTCTAAGAAACAGATGAATTGTTCCGAGGATTCGAGAGACTGGACTTCCTCATAACTGATGATAATGCCCCTCCTTGCAATCTTCAGAAGGCGTTGTCTAGCCGAGTCCACGGCCGCTCTGATTGCCTCGGCGCTGCACAGACGCATGCATTTCCTCTTGAGGTGTCTGGTGAGGACTGTGTGTGTGCTGTGGCAGCAAGGACAGGTCAGGGGAGTCCTGTTTTCACTGAAAAATAAAAAGATAAATAAATACAAAAATGTACTACTTATCCAAAATAGTAGGCACAGCTTTTAATATTGATAACTGAGTGTGCTGCCTGACCCGTCAAGCTACTAGAACATAAGCCAAACTAAATGGACAAGGGTCATAAGAAAGGGGCACAACTCCACAAATACCATAAAATAATATTTTATTAAATGTTACACTATAAAAACACACATGCAACACAAGGACACTGGTAAAATAAATTCCTCCACTATTCCTGTGATGCTAAAATACTTAGCAATCCATATTATAGAAGACCACAGGGTATCAAAAAGTACAAATAGAAGTCAGTATTAAATAGCTCCACAAATAGCTCAAGAATATATATTTTTTATATATTTCTAATTACTCAAGTGAGTGTTCAATTCCTCCACTTTGTGCAAAAAATACAAATCTAAAAAGGTAATTCCTACAAATAATTCATCAAGACCATAAAGCTGTGCAATCAATCAAATCTTAAGTTGCAAATGCTGGATAAGAAGGCGATATTCAGCAAGTAAAGCCGGGGATGAGACCCCCAATGCAAAGCCAATACACAGAAGTGCTGTTAGTGCAGAGGGCTGTATAAGGGAGCTGAGCTCCTTCCCAATCACTGGAAAGACAAAGAGGCCGATTCAGTAATAGCGCCAGGTAGCGACAGATGAGCGACTGTAGCGTGATTTTCTCAGCGCCAGCCAGTATTCGCTGTGCTTGGCCGGCGTTAGCTTGATGACAGCGACTCAGTCGGTGTGCGGTAATGTTGAATACGGGCTTAAGGGTCGCTGTTTCACAGGTTCAGCGTTGTATGTGAGCGCCTGACAACGAATGGCCAGAGCGAACGGCTAGCTGCATATTCATTAACAAATCACGCTCCGAATTTGCTGGCGCTGTCCATTCCTTGTTTAAACCCCAGAGCGCTGGCGGTGATGGGTGTAAAAGAGTTTTTAACCCCTAAACAACCATATTTTTTGTTTGTAACATTAGACATGTTTTATGAATCATTTTGTAATATGAATACATTAATATCAGACCTGTAATATCAATTCTGCACAAATTTTTTTTTTTTTTTTTTACTTAAAAAAAAAACATAACATTGCAGAAGTGGTCTCAGAATTTTTGACATTAAAAAAAAAAAAAAAATTAATATCAATTATTTATGATTAATTCCCGATTGCTCCATTGAAATGCATTGGACAACGCCAGGGAGCGACAGGTCATACCTGGCGCTGTGATGGAATTAGCAGCGGCGCTGTTCGTTCCAGGCGACTTCATGATGAATCCCGCGCTTGCTGCTGCTCTCGCCGGCGCTAGCCTCATTTAGCTTGATAAATGCGTCATTGTGACCGCCGCCGGGCGTACTTGAGTCGGTAGCCGCCGATAGCTGGCGCTACCTGGCGCTCACCATTCGCTACCTGGCGCTAGCCCTTGATAAATAAGGCCCAAAGTAGAAGTGGGTAGAATTGGCTTTGCATTGGGGGTCTCATCCCCTGATTTACTTGCTGAATATCGCCTTCTTATCTAGGATTTTAGCATCACAGGAATAGTGGATGAATTGATAATAACAGTGTCTTTGTGTTACATGTGCGTTTTTATTTTTGCTATAGTGTAACATTTAATAAAATAATATTATTTTATGGTATTTGTGGAGTTGTGCCCCTTTCTTATGACTCTTGTCAATTTGCTTTGGCCCATAAATACAAAACGGTCTTGGGTTTATGAAATTGGACGTCAAACACTTAAATGATATACAGGGCCCCAGGGCTGTCAGTAGTAATATTTGGGCCCCATACAACCTCATTGTCATCACCCCTTCCCCCAATCTAATCCTCCAATAGAAAATGGGGGCTGTGTCAGTGAAGTGCATAGTGTTTGCTATCATATTTATAGCCTAGTAGAGTGTAAGCTCTTCTCTATCCTCTTTTATAGCCTAGTAGAGTGTAAGCTCTTATGCTTTCTGTATCCTACCTTATAGCCTGTTGGAGTGCAAGCTCCTCTGCCAAGCACCCCATGTACCCACATTACATTTCATGAAGACTTGGTTGGGGGGACGATCAATATCAATGCAAATACAAATTATAACCATGACACACAGCTACTCTAGGCAGATTATTTCACCCCACAAAAGCATCATTTTCATTATTTTACACAGTGGCCAGTTGAGGTTGTGACGTCATTATCTGGAAAGTGAGGTAAGTTAATCCTTTCTATTTTAGGCAAGGACAATGAAAGCCACCCACCCCATACGTTTGCCCCTGTTCCTTATAGCCCAATGGAGTGTAAGCTCCTATGACAAGTCTCCATGTACCCACCTTGGTCTGGGGCTTGCACAGCACATGGCCACTAGGTGGTGCTCAAAGTGCACCAACACCCTGCAGGATCCAATCCTCCCAGCGGGGCATCCAAAACCGGGATACCCCGCTATGTGAAACCCCCAGGACACCCGCAAACCTTACCTGAATCCTGGTCCACCGGCACATGCGCGGGCCCATTTGTGAATAGCTGTCGCGGGCGCACTCCCTGTTAGAGGGAAGCGCGAGATGTGGCCGCCAGCTTGCTCGGAGCCGCTGAGATAAGACGTCACTTTGATGTGTATACCCCAGCAGCTCCGAGCGTGCTGATTGGATGGGCAGCCATGCATGCAACGTAGGAGCGGGGTGAGGTGAGTTTTATCGGGATATCTGGGGTTTCACATAGCGGGGCGTCCTGATTTGGGATGCCCCGCTGGGAGAGATCAGATCGGTCCGGGAATCTTATAGATCCACCTGGGTGTTGGTCCACTTTAGGAATCTTTCCTTCTTTATTCTTTATATCATGAGATTTGAATCAATAAGAATAAGACCCAAAATGAATGAATGGGTTTTTCCTATCTGGGTTGAGCATATTTGAAGGCCTGTTTCTCAGGCACCCTACAAGCTAGGAGCCTGAAACTTTCAGAGAATACAGAGCTGTCCCCCATCAGTGGAATAGACTATGGGGATTACCACCAGCCCACTTACATGGGGGTCAAGTTCCGGAAGCTATAGCTTTACTGTCCACGGGACTACACATCCCATTCTGGTCTCTTTCCCTCTGTAACTATATGGTCTGTTTACCCAAATATTTTGGCGCCACCACCTCATGTAGTTTGTCTGCATTATTCTTCTTATTGTATGGATTAAAATTGCATGATAAGCCCAAATGCATGGGACTTTCCTAGTATGACAACATTCTAGCCCTTTCTTATGATATATATATATATATATATATATATATATATATATATATATATATCCATGACAACATAAATATATGATATTGAAAAATTACCATTATGGCCCTTTCTGATGATATATATAGAATTTAAATAAATATATATATATATATATATATATATATATAGCCATGGCAACCTAAATATATTATACTGAAAAATTACCATTCTGGCCCTTTCTGATAAGAATATATATATATATATATATATATATATATATATATATAAATAGGTATATAGATAGAGAGATATTTATATATATATAGCCATGACAACATAAATATATTATACTGAAAAATTACCATTCTGGCCCTTTCTGATAAGAATATATATATATATATATATATATATATATATATATATATATATGTATATAGATAGAGAGATATTTATATATATAGCCATGACAACATAAATATATTAGAAATTAGAAAACTTACTCTCTTGTGGCGGATGACATCTTCTTCCAGAAGTCGATTAATGTTCCAAACTTCCAGGAGCAGAAATCTGAAGGATGTTGATAGGAATAAAAGAAAACGTGTCTTCCAGTAAAGGATATCAGCAGATATGTTTGTTATCAAGTACATTTTGAGAGCAGACTTTTATACCTGTAAGGGGGGGGGGGGTGCTCCTATCACAACACTTTTTAAACAATGGATGTTTGTAGGAGGTTAATAAATGACAGAGCCAGCCCTGGAGCCGTTTTGTCCCTTCCCTCAGATAAGCACATTACAATTTTGATCTGTACAAAACCCCAGAAGACAAAATCCCTGTTTTTGGGGGCTTTAAGCAAAACCAGGGGAGCAGCAAAACTGGCTTTTGGTCCACTTTAACAGGGACTATGGCCAGTGGTGTGACTGGGCCCTGGTGTGAACATTAAATGGGGCCCTTTCAAGACTCATTCACTTTTCATTTAATTGAATGCAGCTAGACAAGTGAAACAACAGAGATTAATGGAGCTTCCTTTCTCAAGATGATGCCAAAAAAAGCACAAATCTGATAATGAAATGAAACTATGAAACATGAAACTATAAAAATCTGATAAATCTGGCCCTGGGCAGGGGATAGAGGGTGACCACATATACTTCCCTCTGACTATAGGGGCACTTTAAGGGGGAACAAAACCTTCACTTTCTTGGGTTTTGTTCCTCTCTGGCAGGGAATCTCGATTTGGGATGCCTCACCGTGTGTATCCCACAAATCGCCCCCCCCCGAAAAAAATAGCGCCTCTTCCTTGTTCCCATGTGGGTCACTCAGCCAATCATCAGTGCTCGTTCCATTCACATTTCCTTTGCCACACTGATGTCAGTACAACAAGGAGATGTGAATGGAACAAACACTGCCGGCCACATCCCTGCTCACTTCTAGCTGGTGACATGCCATTCAGAAAAGCCTGGCGGGTGTGCGCCCCAGATACAGGAATGCTGGAGATACGGTCACGCCGCAGCGGTGGCTCCAGGAAGAGGGAAGTAAATCGGACGATCCAGGGGATTTGACGCAGTGGGGCATCCCAATTGTTATAGACGTTAGGCTGGTCGGTTTCTCCTGTCATCCCGGCCTTAGCGTCTGAAAAAATTCAGGGCGGGGTAAAAGCTGTCCCTAACTCCAAAGTCAAACCCCTGCCAGGCATAAGTGAATGGGCGGCGGGTGCGTGCACAGCCACCAGCCAATCATTCGGAAGAGACTGCATTAATATGCATGGCAATCTATTCTGAATGGAGAAAAGTCTGAGCACGTGTGCCGCATGGAATGAGGTAAGATTTCACATGTAGGGGCATCCCAAATCAACATGCCCTTGTGAAGCACACCAAAACCCAGCAGGGTAAAAACAAAGAGTTTTGGTCCCCTTAAATAGACTTATACTGCTTTACATATATTGCTCATGTTGATTGTAAAGTGGACCAAGACCCAGGATTTAGACTATGCTGGGAATTGGCCCTTGCCCCTCGGGCACCCTGATCTGGGGAGCCCCGCTGTGTAAAACCCCCGGGGTCGCCCGATAAGCTTTACCCTTCCCCAGTCATACGGCGCCTGCCCGGCCCCTCGTTCAATCAGCGCGCTCTTGGCTTTTTGCATTTTGACAAATCGCTCTGATTGCTTCCAATGATGAGCATGCGCTGCTGCATCCCCTGCATCCCTGGTCTTCATGGTCTGCATGCCCTCCTTTTTGGTCCTGTCCCTGGGGTGGCATCCCAATTCTGCGTATCACGCTAGGTTATAGCTGCTCACTGCTCCCACAGCACATGCGCCACTTCTCTTCATATTTCATGCACCTTAGTAATCCGCACATGCAGAGCTCAGCAGTAGTGAGCGGACGCATCCTCATCACCACTTTCTATTTTACGTTATTTAAACTTTGGCTGGCATTAGTGGTGTGAAATATAGAAAGCCTGCCATATACATAAAAGTGGAACTGAAGTGACCATGAGTGCATTTTGGAGACAGGCTGTGCATGTGTGCTGCATGTGAGAATGGCTGCTACTTTCACTCTGCCACTTCACTTATGGCCATCTCATCATTTTAAGTCATTGAAAAAAAGAGCTTAAGATTTACACTAAAGCAGGGGTGGGCAATTATATTTTCCATGGGGCCACATGAGAAACTAAAAATATTGTGAAGGGCGGCTGAGCTATGGGCGTCTAAGCGACGTCTAAGCTCAGCGGCTCCGAGTGCGCTGGCGGCTGCATCTTGCACTTCCCTCTAACAGGGAGCGCGCCCACGCTGGCCATTCACAAATGGCCGACACAGGCACGCACCCTGCTAGAGGGATAGCAGGCATGTGGCCGCAGCTCATGCATGCGCCGTTGAACTGGGAAAGAAGGTGAGTTTATGGGCGATTTTGGATGCCCCCCAGGGAAGGGATCTATAAGATTCCCGGGCTGATAAAGCAGGGTTTTGGTCCACTTCAAAAGTTCTGGTGTGATCATTTCCCAGCCAATCAGAGAAGCCCTTGGCTTCTGGCAGTCTGGAAGGAGAGCTCAGATCAGCTGGGGGCAAAGTGTGAGCATGTGGACAGCAGGAAGGGGGCATGGTGAGAGCATGGTGCACAGCAGGAAGGGGGCATGGTGAGAGCATGGTGGGCAGCAGGAAGGGGGCATGGTGAGAGCATGGTGCACAGCAGGAAGGGGGCATGGTGAGAGCATGGTGCACAGCAGGAAGGGGGCATGGTGAGAGCATGTGGACATCAGGAAGGGGGCATGGTGAGAGCATGGTGCACAGCAGGAAGGGGGCATGGTGAGAGCATGGTGGGCAGCAGGAAGGGGGCATGGTGAGAGCATGTGGACAGCAGGATGGGGGCATGGTGAGAGCATGGTGGACAGCAGGAAGGGGGCATGGTGAGAGCATGTGGACAGCAGGAAGGGGGCATGGTGAGAGCATGGTGGACAGCAGGAAGGGGGCATGGTGAGAGCATGGTGGACAGCAGGAAGGGGGCATGGTGAGAGCATGGTGCACAACAGGAAGGGGGCATTGAGAGAGCATAGTGGGCAGCAGTAGGGGGACATGGTGAGAGCATGTGGACAGCAGGAAGGGGGCATGGTGAGAGCATGGGGGACAGCAGGAAGGGGGCATGGTGAGAGCATGGTGGACAGCAGGAAGGGGGCATGGTGAGAGCATGGTGCACAGCAGGAAGGGGGCATGGTGAGAGCATGGTGCACAACAGGAAGGGGGCATGGTGAGAGTATGGAGACAGCAGGAAGGGGGCATGGTGAGAGCATGGTGGACAGCAGTAAGGGGACATGGTGGGCAGCAGGAAGGGGGCATGGTGAGATCATGGTGGGCAGCAGGAAGGGGGCATGGTGAGAGCATAGTGGACAGCAGGAAGGGGGCATGGTGAGAGCATGGGGGACAGCAGGAAGGGGGCATGGTGAGAGCATGGTGGACAGCAGGAAGGGGGCATGGTGAGAGCATGGTGCACAGCAGGAAGGGGGCATGGTGAGAGCATGGTGCACAACAGGAAGGGGGCATGGTGAGAGTATGGGGACAGCAGGAAGGGGGCATGGTGAGAGCATGGTGGACAGCAGTAAGGGGACATGGTGGGCAGCAGGAAGGGGGCATGGTGAGATCATGGTGGGCAGCAGGAAGGGGGCATGGTGAGAGCATAGTGGACAGCAGTAAGGGGACATGGTGGGCAGCAGGAAGGGGGCATGGTGAGAGCATGGTGGGCAGCAGGAAGGGGGCATGGTGAGAGCATAGTGGACAGCAGTAAGGGGACATGGTGGGCAGCAGGCAGGGGGCATGGTGAGAGCATGGTGCACAGCAGGAAGGGGGCATGGTGAGAGCATGGTGGGCAGCAGGAAGGGGGCATGGTGAGAGCATGGTGCACAGCAGGAAGGGGGCATGGTGAGAGCATGTGGACAGCAGGAAGGGGGCATGGTGAGAGCATGGTGCACAGCAGGAAGGGGGCATGGTGAGAGCATGGTGCACAGCAGGAAGGGGGCATGGTGAGAGCATGTGGGCAGCAGGAAGGGGGCATGGTGAGAGCATGGTGGGCAGCAGGAAGGGGGCATGGTGAGAGCATGGTGGGCAGCAGGAAGGGGGCATGGTGAGAGCATAGTGGACAGCAGTAAGGGGACATTATGGGCAGCAGGAAGGGGGCATGGTGAGAGCATGGTGGGCAGCAGGAAGGGGGCATGGTGAGAGCATGGTGCACAGCAGGAAGGGGGCATGGTGGGCAGCAGGAAGGGGGCACGGTGAGAGCATGGTGGACAGCAGGAAGGGGGCATGGTGAGAGCATGGTGGACAGCAGGAAGGGGGCATGGTGAGAGCATGTGGACAGCAGGAAGGGGGCATGGTGAGAGCATGGTGGACAGAAGGAAGGGGGCATGGTGAGAGCATGGTGGACAGCAGGAAGGGGGCATGGTGAGAGCATGGTGCACAACAGGAAGGGGGCATTGAGAGAGCATAGTGGGCAGCAGTAGGGGGACATGGTGAGAGCATGTGGACAGCAGGAAGGGGGCATGGTGAGAGCATGGGGGACAGCAGGAAGGGGGCATGGTGAGAGCATGGTGGACAGCAGGAAGGGGGCATGGTGAGAGCATGGTGCACAGCAGGAAGGGGGCATGGTGAGAGCATGGTGCACAACAGGAAGGGGGCATGGTGAGAGTATGGGGACAGCAGGAAGGGGGCATGGTGAGAGCATGGTGGACAGCAGTAAGGGGACATGGTGGGCAGCAGGAAGGGGGCATGGTGAGATCATGGTGGGCAGCAGGAAGGGGGCATGGTGAGAGCATAGTGGACAGCAGGAAGGGGGCATGGTGAGAGCATGGGGGACAGCAGGAAGGGGGCATGGTGAGAGCATGGTGGACAGCAGGAAGGGGGCATGGTGAGAGCATGGTGCACAGCAGGAAGGGGGCATGGTGAGAGCATGGTGCACAACAGGAAGGGGGCATGGTGAGAGTATGGGGACAGCAGGAAGGGGGCATGGTGAGAGCATGGTGGACAGCAGTAAGGGGACATGGTGGGCAGCAGGAAGGGGGCATGGTGAGATCATGGTGGGCAGCAGGAAGGGGGCATGGTGAGAGCATAGTGGACAGCAGTAAGGGGACATGGTGGGCAGCAGGAAGGGGGCATGGTGAGAGCATGGTGGGCAGCAGGAAGGGGGCATGGTGAGAGCATAGTGGACAGCAGAAAGGGGACATGGTGGGCAGCAGGCAG
The DNA here is from genome assembly GCA_027917425.1 of Gastrophryne carolinensis. Classification (NCBI taxonomy): domain Eukaryota; kingdom Metazoa; phylum Chordata; class Amphibia; order Anura; family Microhylidae; genus Gastrophryne; species Gastrophryne carolinensis. The sequence goes on from JAQIHN010000133.1 coordinate 113,231, forward strand.
GGGGCATGGTGAGAGCATGGTGCACAGCAGGAAGGGGGCATGGTGAGAGCATGGTGGGCAGCAGGAAGGGGGCATGGTGAGAGCATGGTGCACAGCAGGAAGGGGGCATGGTGAGAGCATGGTGCACAGCAGGAAGGGGGCATGGTGAGAGCATGTGGACAGCAGGAAGGGGGCATGGTGAGAGCATGGTGCACAGCAGGAAGGGGGCATGGTGAGAGCATGGTGCACAGCAGGAAGGGGGCATGGTGAGAGCATGTGGGCAGCAGGAAGGGGGCATGGTGAGAGCATGGTGCACAGCAGGAAGGGGGCATGGTGAGAGCATGTGGACAGCAGGAAGGGGGCATGGTGAGAGCATGGTGCACAGCAGGAAGGGGGCATGGTGAGAGCATGGTGGGCAGCAGGAAGGGGGCATGGTGAGAGCATGTGGACAGCAGGATGGGGGCATGGTGAGAGCATGGTGGACAGCAGGAAGGGGGCATGGTGGGCAGCAGGAAGGGGGCACGGTGAGAGCATGGTGGACAGCAGGAAGGGGGCATGGTGAGAGCATGGTGCACAGCAGGAAGGGGGCATGGTGGGCAGCAGGAAGGGGGCACGGTGAGAGCATGGTGGACAGCAGGAAGGGGGCATGGTGAGAGCATGGTGGGCAGCAGGAAGGGGGCATGGTGAGAGCATGGTGCACAGCAGGAAGGGGGCATGGTGAGAGCATGGTGGACAGCAGGAAGGGGGCATGGTGAGAGCATGGTGGACAGCAGGAAGGGGGCATGGTGAGAGCATGGTGCACAACAGGAAGGGGGCATTGTGAGAGCATAGTGGACAGCAGTAAGGGGACATGGTGGGCAGCAGGAAGGGGGCATGGTGAGATCATGGTGGGCAGCAGGAAGGGGGCATGGTGAGAGCATAGTGGACAGCAGTAAGGGGACATGGTGGGCAGCAGGAAGGGGGCATGGTGAGAGCATGGTGGGCAGCAGGAAGGGGGCATGGTGAGAGCATAGTGGACAGCAGTAAGGGGACATGGTGGGCAGCAGGCAGGGGGCATGGTGAGAGCATGGTAGACAGCAGGAAGGGGGCATGGTGAGAGCATGGGGGACAGCAGGAAGGGGGCATGGTGAGAGCATAGTGGACAGCAGTAAGGGGACATGGTGGGCAGCAGGCAGGGGGCATGGTGAGAGCATGGTAGACAGCAGGAAGGGGGCATGGTGAGAGCATGGGGGACAGCAGGAAGGGGGCATGGTGAGAGCATGGTGGACAGCAGGAAGGGGGCATGGTGAGAGCATGGTGGACAGCAGGAAGGGGGCATGGTGAGAGCATGGTGGGCAGCAGGAAGGGGGCATGGTGAGAGCATGTGGACAGCAGGAAGGGGGCATGGTGAGAGCATGGTGGGCAGCAGGAAGGGGGCATGGTGAGAGCATGGTGAACAGCAGGAAGGGGGCATGGTGAGAGCATGTGGACAGCAGGAAGGGGGCATGGTGAGAGCATGGTGGACAGCAGGAAGGGCGCATGGTGAGAGCATGGTGAACAGCAGGAAGGGGGCATGGTGAGAGCATGGGGGGCAGCAGGAAGGGGGCATGGTGAGAGCATGGTGGGCAGCAGGAAGGGGGCATGGTGAGAGCATGGGGGACAGCAAGAAGGGGGCATGGTGAGAGCATGTGGACAGCAGGAAGGGGGCATGGTGAGAGGATGGGGGGCAGCAGGAAGGGGGCATGGTGAGAGCATGGTGGACAGCAGGAAGGGGGCATGGTGAGAGCATGGTGGACAGCAGGAAGGGGGCATGGTGAGAGCATGGGGGACAGCAGGAAGGGGGCATGGTGAGAGCATGGTGGACAGCAGGAAGGGGGCATGGTGAGAGCATGGGGGACAGCAGGAAGGGGGCATGACGATGCTGAAGTTGGTTTCTTTTTCGCCTGTTTCTTATTTATGTTTATGCTTTTTTCCCGCCTTCCTTGAGAGGAAAATGTCCATAAATGATGCCAGGTATTCTATAGAGAGTTCTGACCAATATTACATTAAAACTGCCACAAATCCTGAACTAAGCTGGCACAAAATGGGCATCTAAATGGGCAATAAGGCCTGATTTCCTCACACCTGATGGGGCCCCTGTAATGGCACATGGATGGGGGCCTGATTTCCTCACAACTGATGGGGCCCCTGTAATGACACATGGATGGGGATGATTTCCTCACAACTGATGGGGCCCCTGTAATGGCACATGGATGGGGGACATTTCCTCACACCTGATGGGGCCCCTGTAATGGCACATGGATGGGGGGCATTTCCTCACACCTGATGGGGCCCCTGTAATGACACATGGATGGGGGGGCATTTCCTCACAACTGATGGGGCCCCTGTAATGGCACATGGATGGGGAGCATTTCCTCACACCTGATGGGGCCCCTGTAATGACACATGGATGGGGGGGCATTTCCTCACACCTGATGGGGCCCCTGTAATGGCACATGGATGGGGCCTGATTTCCTCACACCTGATGGGGCCCCTGTAATGGCACATGGATGGGGATGATTTCCTCACACCTGATGGGGCCCCTGTAATGGCACATGGATGCGGCCTGATTTCCTCACACCTGATGGGGCCCCTGTAATGGCACATGGATGGGGGCCTGATTTCCTCACACCTGATGGGGCCCCTGTAATGGCACATGGATGGGGGCCTGATTTCCTCACACCTGATGGGGCCCCTGTAATAGCACATGGATGGGGGGGCATTTCCTCACACCTGATGGGGCCCCTGTAATGGCACATGGATGGGGCCTGATTTCCTCACACCTTATGGGGCCCCTGTAATGGCACATGGATGGGGCCTGATTTCCTCACACCTGATGGGGCCCCCTGTAATGGCACATGGATGGGGGCCTGATTTCCTCACAACTGATGGGGCCCCTGTAATGGCACATGGATGGGGGACATTTCCTCACACCTGATGGGGCCCCTGTAATGGCACATGGATGGGGGGCATTTCCTCACACCTGATGGGGCCCCTGTAATGACACATGGATGGGGGGCATTTCCTCACACCTGATGGGGCCCCTGTAATGGCACATGGATGGGGCCTGATTTCCTCACACCTGATGGGGCCCCTGTAATGGCACATGGATGGGGAAGATTTCCTCACACCTGATGGGGCCCCTGTAATGGCACATGGATGGGGCCTGATTTCCTCACACCTGATGGGGCCCCTGTAATAGCACATGGATGGGGATGATCTCCTCACACCTGATGGGGCCCCTGTAATGGCACATGGATGGGGCCTGATTTCCTCACACCTGATGGGGCCCCTGTAATGGCACATGGATGGGGCCTGATTTCCTCACACCTAATGGGGCCCCCTGTAATGGCACATGGATGGGGCCTGATTTCCTCACACCTGATGGGGCCCCTGTAATGGCACATGGATGGGGCCTGATTTCCTCACACCTGATGGGGCCCCTGTAATGGCACATGGATGGGGATGATCTCCTCACACCTGATGGGGCCCCTGTAATGGCACATGGATGGGGCCTGATTTCCTCACACCTGATGGGGCCCCTGTAATGGCACATGGATGGGGGGCATTTCCTCACACCTGATGGGGCCCCTGTAATGGCACATGGATGGGGCCTGATTTCCTCACACCTGATGGGGCCCCTGTAATGGCACATGGATGGGGATGATCTCCTCACACCTGATGGGGCCCCTGTAATGGCACATGGATGGGGCCTGATTTCCTCACACCTGATGGGGCCCCTGTAATGGCACATGGATGGGGGGCATTTCCTCACACCTGATGGGGCCCCTGTAATGGCACATGGATGGGGGGCATTTCCTCACACCCGATGGGGCCCCTGTATTGGCACAAGGATGGGGTCCTGATTTCCTCACACCTGATGGGGCCCCTGTAATGGCACATGGATGGGGCCTGATTTCCTCACACCTGATAGGGCCCCTGTAATGGCACCTGGATGGGGGGCTGATTTCCCCACACCTGATGGGGCCCCTGTAATGGCACATGGATGGGGATGATTTCCTCACAACTGATGGGGTCCCTGTAATGGCACATGGATGGGGGCCTGATTTCCTCACACCTGATGGGGCCCCTGTAATGGCACATGGATGGGGCATGATTTCCTCACACCTGATAGGGCCCCTGTAATGGCACATGGATGGGGCATGATTTCCTCACACCTGATAGGGCCCCTGTAATGGCACATGGATGGGGCATGATTTCCTCACACCTGATAGGGCCCCTGTAATGGCACATGGATGGGGCCTGATTTCCTCACACCTGATAGGGCCCCTGTAATGGCACCTGGATGGGGGGCTGATTTCCCCACACCTGATGGGGCCCCTGTAATGGCACATGGATGGGGATGATTTCCTCACAACTGATGGGGTCCCTGTAATGGCACATGGATGGGGGCCTGATTTCCTCACACCTGATGGGGCCCCTGTAATGGCACATGGATGGGGTACATTTCCTCACACCTGATGGGGCCCCTGTAATGGCACATGGATGGGGGACATTTCCTCACACCTGATGGGGCCCCTGTAATGGCACATGGATGGGGCCTGATTTCCTCACACCTGATGGGGCCCCTGTAATGGCACATGGATGGGGGCCCGAGATATTCACACCTGATGGGGCCCCTGTAATGGCACATGGATGGGGCCTTATTTCCTCACACCTGATGGGGCCCCTGTAATGGCACATGGATGGGGGGCATTTCCTCACACCTGATGGGGCCCCTGTAATGGCACATGGATGGGGCCTTATTTCCTCACACCTGATGGGGCCCCTGTAATGGCACATGGATGGGGGGCATTTCCTCACACCTGATGGGGCCCCTGTAATGGCACATGGATGGGGCCTGATTTCCTCACACCTGATGGGGCCCCTGTAATGACACATGGATGGGGGGCATTTCCTCACACCTGATGGGGCCCCTGTAATGGCACATGGATGGGGGCATTTCCCCACACCTGATGGGGCCCCTGTAATGGCACATGGATGGGGCCTGATTTCCTCACACCTGATGGGGCCCCTGTAATGGCACATGGATTGGGGCCCCGTTTCCTCACATCTGATGGAGCCCCTGTAATGGCACATGGATGGGGGCCCCGTTTCCTCACATCTGATGGGGCCCCTGCAATGGCACATGGATGGGAGCCCGATTTCCTCACACCTGATGGGGCCCCTGTAATGGCACATGGATGGGGCCTGATTTCCTCACACCTGATGGGGCCCCTGTAATGGCACATGGATGGGGGCCCCGTTTCCTCACATCTGATGGGGCCCCTGCAATGGCACATGGATGGGGCCTGATTTCCTCACACCTGATGGGGCCCCTGTAATGGCACATGGATGGGGCCTGATTTCCTCACACCTGATGGGGCCCCTGTAATGGCACATTGATGGGGCCTGATTTCCTCACACCCGATGGGGCCCCTGCAATGGCACATGGATGGGGGGCATTTCCTCACACCTGATGGGGCCCCTGTAATGGCACATGAATGGGGGCCTGATTTCCTCACACCTGGTGGGGCCCCTGTAATGGCACATGGATGGGGCCCGATTTCCTCACACCTGATAGGGCCCCTGTAATGGCACATGGATGGGGCCTGATTTCCTCACACCTGATGGGGCCCCTGTAATGGCACATGGATGGGGGGCATTTCCTCGCACCTGATGGGGCCCCTGTAATGGCACATGGATGGGGCCTGATTTCCTCACACCTGATGGGGCCCCTGTAATGGCACATGGATGGGGGCCTGATTTCCTCACAACTGATGGGGCCCCTGTAATGGCACATGGATGGGGGCCTGATTTCCTCACACCTGATGGGGCCCCTGTAATGGCACATGGATGGGGCCTGATTTCCTCACACCTGATGGGGCCCCTGTAATGACACATGGATGGGGGGCATTTCCTCACACCTGATGGGGCCCCTGTAATGGCACATGGATGGGGGCATTTCCCCACACCTGATGGGGCCCCTGTAATGGCACATGGATGGGGCCTGATTTCCTCACACCTGATGGGCCCCTGTAATGGCACATGGATTGGGGCCCCGTTTCCTCACATCTGATGGAGCCCCTGTAATGGCACATGGATGGGGGCCCCGTTTCCTCACATCTGATGGGGCCCCTGCAATGGCACATGGATGGGAGCCCGATTTCCTCACACCTGATGGGGCCCCTGTAATGGCACATGGATGGGGCCTGATTTCCTCACACCTGATGGGGCCCCTGTAATGGCACATGGATGGGGCCTGATTTCCTCACACCTGATGGGGCCCCTGTAATGGCACATTGATGGGGCCTGATTTCCTCACACCCGATGGGGCCCCTGCAATGGCACATGGATGGGGGGCATTTCCTCACACCTGATGGGGCCCCTGTAATGGCACATGAATGGGGGCCTGATTTCCTCACACCTGGTGGGGCCCCTGTAATGGCACATGGATGGGGCCCGATTTCCTCACACCTGATAGGGCCCCTGTAATGGCACATGGATGGGGCCTGATTTCCTCACACCTGATGGGGCCCCTGTAATGGCACATGGATGGGGCCTGATTTCCTCACACCTGATGGGGCCCCTGTAATGGCACATTGATGGGGCCTGATTTCCTCACACCCGATGGGGCCCCTGCAATGGCACATGGATGGGGGGCATTTCCTCACACCTGATGGGGCCCCTGTAATGGCACATGAATGGGGGCCTGATTTCCTCACACCTGGTGGGGCCCCTGTAATGGCACATGGATGGGGCCCGATTTCCTCACACCTGATAGGGCCCCTGTAATGGCACATGGATGGGGCCTGATTTCCTCACACCTGGTGGGGCCCCTGTAATGGCACATGGATGGGGCCCGATTTCCTCACACCTGATAGGGCCCCTGTAATGGCACATGGATGGGGCCTGATTTCCTCACACCTGATGGGGCCCCTGTAATGACACATGGATGGGGGGCATTTCCTCACACCTGATGGGGCCCCTGTAATGGCACATGGATGGGGGCATTTCCCCACACCTGATGGGGCCCCTGTAATGGCACATGGATGGGGCCTGATTTCCTCACACCTGATGGGGCCCCTGTAATGGCACATGGATTGGGGCCCCGTTTCCTCACATCTGATGGAGCCCCTGTAATGGCACATGGATGGGGGCCCCGTTTCCTCACATCTGATGGGGCCCCTGCAATGGCACATGGATGGGAGCCCGATTTCCTCACACCTGATGGGGCCCCTGTAATGGCACATGGATGGGGCCTGATTTCCTCACACCTGATGGGGCCCCTGTAATGGCACATGGATGGGGCCTGATTTCCTCACACCTGATGGGGCCCCTGTAATGGCACATTGATGGGGCCTGATTTCCTCACACCCGATGGGGCCCCTGCAATGGCACATGGATGGGGGGCATTTCCTCACACCTGATGGGGCCCCTGTAATGGCACATGAATGGGGGCCTGATTTCCTCACACCTGGTGGGGCCCCTGTAATGGCACATGGATGGGGCCCGATTTCCTCACACCTGATAGGGCCCCTGTAATGGCACATGGATGGGGCCTGATTTCCTCACACCTGGTGGGGCCCCTGTAATGGCACATGGATGGGGCCCGATTTCCTCACACCTGATAGGGCCCCTGTAATGGCACATGGATGGGGCCCGATTTCCTCACACCTGATGGGGCCCCTGTAATGGCACATGGATGGGGCCCGATTTCCTCACACCTGATAGGGCCCCTGTAATGGCACATGGATGGGGCCTGATTTCCTCACACCTGATGGGGCCCCTGTAATGGCACATGGATGGGGATGATTTCCTCACAACTGATGGGGCCCCTGTAATGGCACATGGATGGGGGACATTTCCTCACACCTGATGGGGCCCCTGTAATGACACATGGATGGGGATGATTTCCTCACACCTGATGGGGCCCCTGTAATGGCACATGGATGGGGGACATTTCCTCACACCTGATGGGGCCCCTGTAATGGCACATGGATGGGGGACATTTCCTCACACCTGATGGGGCCCCTGTAATGGCACATGGATGGGGGGCATTTCCTCACACCTGATGGGGCCCCTGTAATGGCACATGGATGGGGCCTGATTTCCTCACACCTGATGGGGCCCCTGTAATGGCACATGGATGGGGCCTGGTTTCCTCACACCTGATAGGGCCCCGTAATGGCACATGGATGGGGCCTGATTTCCTCACACCTGATGGGGCCCCTGTAATGGCACATGGATGGGGGGCATTTCCCCACACCTGATGGGGCCCCTGTAATGGCACATGGATGGGGCCTGATTTCCTCACACCTGGTGGGGCCCCTGTAATGGCACATGGATTGGGGCCCCGTTTCCTCACATCTGATGGGGCCCCTGTAATGGCACATGGATGGGGCCTGGTTTCCTCACACCTGATAGGGCCCCGTAATGGCACATGGATGGGGCCTGATTTCCTCACACCTGATGGGGCCCCTGTAATGGCACATGGATGGGGGGCATTTCCCCACACCTGATGGGGCCCCTGTAATGGCACATGGATGGGGCCCATTTCCCCACACCTGATGGGGCCCCTGTAATGGCACATGGATGGGGCCTGATTTCCTCACACCTGATGGGGCCCCTGTAATGGCACATGGATTGGGGCCCCGTTTCCTCACACCTGATGGGGCCCCTGCAATGGCACATGGATGGGAGCCCGATTTCCTCACACCTGATGGGGCCCCTGTAATGGCACATGGATGGGGCCTGATTTCCTCACACCTGATGGGGCCCCTGTAATGGCACATGGATTGGGGCCCCGTTTCCGCACATCTGATGGGGCCCCTGTAATGGCACATGGATGGGGCCCCGAGATATTCACACCTGATGGGGCCCCTGCAATGGCACATGGATGGGACCCCGATTTCCTCACACCTGATGGGGCCCCTGTAATGGCACATGGATGGGGGGCATTTCCTCATACCTGATGGGGCCCCTGTAATGGCACATGGATGGGGGGCATTTCCTCACACCTGATGGGGCCCCTGTAATGGCACATGGATGGGGCCTGATTTCTTCACACCTGATGGGGCCCCTGTAATGGCACATGGATTGGGGCCCCGTTTCCTCACATCTGATGGGGCCCCTGTAATGGCACATGGATGGGGGTATTTCCTCACACCTGATGGGGCCCCTGCAATGGCACATGGATGGAGCCCGATTTCCTCACACCTGATGGGGCCCCTGTAATGGCACATGGATGGGGGGCATTTCCTCGCACCTGATGGGGCCCCTGTAATGGCACATGGATGGGGCCTGATTTCCTCACACCTGATGGGGCCCCTGTAATGGCACATGGATGGGGGGCATTTCCTCACACCTGATGGGGCCCCTGTATTGGCACATGGATGGGACCTGATTTCCTCACACCTGATGGGGCCCCTGTAATGGCACATGGATGGGGCCTGATTTCCTCACACCTGATGGGGCCCCTGTAATGGCACATGGATGGGGGGCATTTCCTCACACCTGATGGGGCCCCTGTAATGACACATGGATGGGGGCCTGATTTCCTCACACCTGATGGGGCCCCTGTAATGGCACATGGATGGGGGCCCGATTTCCTCACACCTGATGGGGCCCCTGTAATGGCACATGGATGGGGGCCCGATTTCCTCACACCTGATGGGGCCCCTGTAATGGCACATGGATGGGGCCTGATTTCCTCACACCTGATGGGGCCCCTGTAATGACACATGGATGGGGGGCATTTCCTCACACCTGATGGGGCCCCTGTAATGGCACATGGATGGGGGCATTTCCCCACACCTGATGGGGCCCCTGTAATGGCACATGGATGGGGCCTGATTTCCTCACACCTGATGGGGCCCCTGTAATGGCACATGGATTGGGGCCCCGTTTCCTCACATCTGATGGAGCCCCTGTAATGGCACATGGATGGGGGCCCCGTTTCCTCACATCTGATGGGGCCCCTGCAATGGCACATGGATGGGAGCCCGATTTCCTCACACCTGATGGGGCCCCTGTAATGGCACATGGATGGGGCCTGATTTCCTCACACCTGATGGGGCCCCTGTAATGGCACATGGATGGGGCCTGATTTCCTCACACCTGATGGGGCCCCTGTAATGGCACATTGATGGGGCCTGATTTCCTCACACCCGATGGGGCCCCTGCAATGGCACATGGATGGGGGGCATTTCCTCACACCTGATGGGGCCCCTGTAATGGCACATGAATGGGGGCCTGATTTCCTCACACCTGGTGGGGCCCCTGTAATGGCACATGGATGGGGCCCGATTTCCTCACACCTGATAGGGCCCCTGTAATGGCACATGGATGGGGCCTGATTTCCTCACACCTGGTGGGGCCCCTGTAATGGCACATGGATGGGGCCCGATTTCCTCACACCTGATAGGGCCCCTGTAATGGCACATGGATGGGGCCCGATTTCCTCACACCTGATGGGGCCCCTGTAATGGCACATGGATGGGGCCCGATTTCCTCACACCTGATAGGGCCCCTGTAATGGCACATGGATGGGGCCTGATTTCCTCACACCTGATGGGGCCCCTGTAATGGTACATGGATGGGGGGCATTTCCTCACACCTGATGGGGCCCCTGTAATGGCACATGGATGGGGATGATTTCCTCACAACTGATGGGGCCCCTGTAATGGCACATGGATGGGGGACATTTCCTCACACCTGATGGGGCCCCTGTAATGGCACATGGATGGGGGACATTTCCTCACACCTGATGGGGCCCCTGTAATGGCACATGGATGGGGGGCATTTCCTCACACCTGATGGGGCCCCTGTAATGGCACATGGATGGGGCCTGATTTCCTCACACCTGATGGGGCCCCTGTAATGGCACATGGATGGGGCCTGGTTTCCTCACACCTGATAGGGCCCCGTAATGGCACATGGATGGGGCCTGATTTCCTCACACCTGATGGGGCCCCTGTAATGGCACATGGATGGGGGGCATTTCCCCACACCTGATGGGGCCCCTGTAATGGCACATGGATGGGGCCTGATTTCCTCACACCTGGTGGGGCCCCTGTAATGGCACATGGATTGGGGCCCCGTTTCCTCACATCTGATGGGGCCCCTGTAATGGCACATGGATGGGGCCTGGTTTCCTCACACCTGATAGGGCCCCGTAATGGCACATGGATGGGGCCTGATTTCCTCACACCTGATGGGGCCCCTGTAATGGCACATGGATGGGGGGCATTTCCCCACACCTGATGGGGCCCCTGTAATGGCACATGGATGGGGCCTGATTTCCTCACACCTGATGGGGCCCCTGTAATGGCACATGGATTGGGGCCCCGTTTCCTCACACCTGATGGGGCCCCTGCAATGGCACATGGATGGGAGCCCGATTTCCTCACACCTGATGGGGCCCCTGTAATGGCACATGGATGGGGCCTGATTTCCTCACACCTGATGGGGCCCCTGTAATGGCACATGGATTGGGGCCCCGTTTCCGCACATCTGATGGGGCCCCTGTAATGGCACATGGATGGGGCCCCGAGATATTCACACCTGATGGGGCCCCTGCAATGGCACATGGATGGGACCCCGATTTCCTCACACCTGATGGGGCCCCTGTAATGGCACATGGATGGGGGGCATTTCCTCATACCTGATGGGGCCCCTGTAATGGCACATGGATGGGGGGCATTTCCTCACACCTGATGGGGCCCCTGTAATGGCACATGGATGGGGCCTGATTTCTTCACACCTGATGGGGCCCCTGTAATGGCACATGGATTGGGGCCCCGTTTCCTCACATCTGATGGGGCCCCTGTAATGGCACATGGATGGGGGTATTTCCTCACACCTGATGGGGCCCCTGCAATGGCACATGGATGGAGCCCGATTTCCTCACACCTGATGGGGCCCCTGTAATGGCACATGGATGGGGGCCCGATTTCCTCACACCTGATGGGGCCCCTGTAATGGCACATGGATGGGGGCCCGATTTCCTCACACCTGATGGGGCCCCTGTAATGGCACATGGATGGGGCCTGATTTCCTCACACCTGATGGGGCCCCTGTAATGGCACATGGATGGGGGCCTGATTTCCTCACACCCGATGGGGCCCCTGCAATGGCACATGGATGGGGCCTGATTTCCTCACACCTGATGGGGCCCCTGTAATGGCACATGGATGGGGCCTGATTTCCTCACACCTGATGGGGCCCCTGTAATGGCACATGGATGGGGCCTGATTTCCTCACACCTGATGGGGCCCCTGTAATGGCACATGGATGGGGGGCATTTCCTCGCACCTGATGGGGCCCCTGTAATGGCACATGGATGGGGCCTGATTTCCTCACACCTGATGGGGCCCCTGTAATGGCACATGGATGGGGGGCATTTCCTCACACCTGATGGGGCCCCTGTATTGGCACATGGATGGGACCTGATTTCCTCACACCTGATGGGGCCCCTGTAATGGCACATGGATGGGGGGCATTTCCTCACACCTGATGGGGCCCCTGTAATGACACATGGATGGGGGCCTGATTTCCTCACACCTGATGGGGCCCCTGTAATGGCACATGGATGGGGCCTGATTTCCTCACACCTGATGGGGCCCCTGTAATGGCACATGGATGGGGGGCATTTCCTCACACCTGATGGGGCCCCTGTAATGGCACATGGATGGGGGGCATTTCCTCACACCTGATGGGGCCCCTGTAATGGCACATGGATGGGGGGCATTTCCTCACACCTGATGGGGCCCCTGTAATGGCACATGGATGGGGATGATTTCCTCACACCTGATGGGGCCCCTGTAATGGCACATGGATGGGGCCCCGAGATATTCACACCTGATGGGGCCCCTGCAATGGCACATGGATGGGACCCCGATTTCCTGACACCTGATGGGGCCCCTGTAATGGCACATGGATGGGGGGCATTTCCTCATACCTGATGGGGCCCCTGTAATGGCACATGGATGGGGCCTGATTTCCTCACACCTGATGGGGCCCCTGTAATGGCACATGGATTGGGGCCCCGTTTCCTCACATCTGATGGGGCCCATGTAATGGCACATGGATGGGGGGCATTTCCTCACACCTGATGGGGCCCCTGTAATGGCACATGGATGGGGGCCTGATTTCCTCACACCTGATGGGGCCCCTGTAATGGCACATGGATGGGGCCTGATTTCCTCACACCCAATGGGGCCCCTGCAATGGCACATGGATGGGGCCTGATTTCCTCACATCTGATGGGGCCCCTGTAATGGCACATGGATGGGGCCTGATTTCCTCACACCTGATGGGGCCCCTGTAATGGCACATGGATGGGGGCCTGATTTCCTCACACCTGATGGGGCCTCTGTAATGGCACATGGATGGGGCCTGATTTCCTCACACCTGATGGGGCCCCTGTAATGGCACATGGATGGGGGGCATTTCCTCACACCTGATGGGGCCCCTGTAATGGCACATGGATGGGGCCTGATTTCCTCACACCTGATGGGGCCCCTGTAATGGCACATGGATGGGGCCTGATTTCCTCACACCTGATGGGGCCCCTGTAATGGCACATGGATGGGGGCCTGATTTCCTCACACCTGATGGGGCCCCTGTAATGACACATGGATGGGGGCCTGATTTCCTCACACCTGATGGGGCCCCTGTAATGACACATGGATGGGGGCCTGATTTCCTCACACCTGATGGGGCCCCTGTAATGACACATGGATGGGGCCTGATTTCCTCACACCTGATGGGGCCCCTGTAATGGCACATGGATGGGGGGCATTTCCTCACACCTGATGGGGCCCCTGTAATGGCACATGGATGGGGGGCATTTCCTCACACCTGATGGGGCCCCTGTAATGGCACATGGATGGGGGGCATTTCCTCACGCCTGATGGGGCCCCTGTAATGGCACATGGATGGGGGGCATTTCCTCACACCTGATGGGGCCCCTGTAATGGCACATGGATGGGGGGCATTTCCTCACACCTGATGGGGCCCCTGTAATAGCACATGGATGGGGATGATTTCCTCACACCTGATGGGGCCCCTGTAATGGCACATGGATGGGGGGCATTTCCTCACACCTGATGGGGCCCCTGTAATGGCACATGGATGAGGGGCATTTCCTCACACCTGATGGGGCCCCTGTAATGGCACATGGATGGGGCCTGATTTCCTCACACCTGATGGGGCCCCTGTAATGGCACATGGATGGGGACATTTCCTCACACCTGATGGGGCCCCTGTAATGGCACATGGATGGGGGGCATTTCCTCACACCTGATGGGGCCCCTGTAATAGCACATGGATGGGGATGATTTCCTCACACCTGATGGGGCCCCTGTAATGGCACATGGATGGGGGCATTTCCTCACACCTGATGGGGCCCCTGTAATGGCACATGGATGGGGGGCATTTCCTCACACCTGATGGGGCCCCTGTAATGGCATATGGATGGGGGGCATTTCCTCACACCTTATGGGGCCCCTTTAATGGCACATGGATGGGGGGCATTTCCTCACACCTGATGGGGCCCCTTTAATGGCACATGGATGGGGGGCATTTCCTCACACCTGATGGGGCCCCTGTAATGTCACATGGATGGGGCCTGATTTCCTCACACCTGATGGGGCCCCTGTAATGGCACATGGATGGGGGCCTGATTTCCTCACACCTGATGGGGCCCCTGTAATGGCACATGGATGGGGGCCTGATTTCCTCACACCTGATGGGGCCCCTGATTTGGCACATGGATGGGGGCCTGATTTCCTCACACCTGATGGGGCCCCTGTAATGACACATGGATGGGGCCTGATTTCCTCACACCTGATGGGGCCCCTGTAATGGCACATGGATGGGGGCCTGATTTCCTCACACCTGATGGGGCCCCTGTAATGGCACATGGATGGGGCCTGATTTCCTCACACCTGATGGGGCCCCTGTAATGACACATGGATGGGGCCTGATTTCCTCACACCTGGCGGGGCCCCTGTAATGGCACATGGATGGGTGGCATTTCCTCAAACCTGATGGGGCCCCTGTAATGGCTCATGGATGGGGCCTGATTTCCTCACACCTGATGGGGCCCCTTTAATGGCACATGGATGGGGGGCATTTCCTCACACCTGATGGGGCCCCTGTAATGGCACATGGATGGGGCCTGATTTCCTTACACCTGATGGGGCCCCTGTAATGGCACATGGATGGGGGCCTGATTTCCTCACACCTGATGGGGCCCCTGTAATGGCACATGGATGGGGGGCATTTCCTCACACCTGATGGGGCCCCTGTAATGGCACATGGATGGGGGGCATTTCCTCACACCTGATGGGGCCCCTGTAATGGCACATGGATGGGGGCCTGATTTCCTCACACCTGATGGGGCCCCTGTAATGGCACATGGATGGGGGCCAGATTTCCTCACACCTGATGGGGCCCCTGTAATGGCACATGGATGGGGCCTGATTTCCTCACACCTGGCGGGGCCCCTGTAATTGCACATGGATGGGGCCTGATTTCCTCACACCTGGCGGGGCCCCTGTAATGGCACATGGATGGGGCCTGATTTCCTCACACCTGGCGGGGCCCCTGTAATGGCACATGGATGGGGCCTGATTTCCTCACACCTGATGGGGCCCCTGTAATGGCACATGGATGGGGGCATTTCCTCACACCTGATGGGGCCCCTGTAATGGCACATGGATGGGGCCTGATTTCCTCACACCTGATGGGGCCCCTGTAATGACACATGGATGGGGCCTGATTTCCTCACACCTGATGGGGCCCCTGTAATGGCACATGGATGGGGCCTGATTTCCTCACACCTGATGGGGCCCCTGTAATGGCACATGGATGGGGCCTGATTTCCTCACACCTGATGGGGCCCCTGTAATGACACATGGATGGGGCCGGATTTCCTCACACCTCATGGGGCCCCTGTAATGGCACATGGATGGGGGCATTTCCTCGCACCTGATGGGGCCCCTGTAATGGCACATGGATGGGGGGCATTTCCTCACACCTGATGGGGCCCCTGTAATGGCACATGGATGGGGCCTGATTTCCTCACACCTGATGGGGCCCCTGTAATGGCACATGGATTGGGGCCCCGTTTCCTCACATCTGATGGGGCCCCTGTAATGGCACATGGATGGGGCCTGATTTCCTCACACCCGATGGGGCCCCTGTATTGGCACAAGGATGGGGTCCTGATTTCCTCACACCTGTTGGGGCCCCTGTAATGGCACAAGGATGGGGGCCTGATTTCCTCACACCTGATGGGGCCCCTGTAATGGCATATGGATGGGGGCATTTCCTCACACCTGATGGGGCCCCTGCAATGGCATATGGATGGGGGGCATTTCCTCACACCTGATGGGGCCCCTGTAATGGCACATGGATGGGGGCCAGATTTCCTCACACCTGATGGGGCCCCTGTAATGGCACATGGATGGGGCCTGATTTCCTCACACCTGGCGGGGCCCCTGTAATGGCACATGGATGGGGCCTGATTTCCTCACACCTGGCGGGGCCCCTGTAATGGCACATGGATGGGGCCTGATTTCCTCACACCTGGCGGGGCCCCTGTAATGGCACATGGATGGGGCCTGATTTCCTCACACCTGATGGGGCCCCTGTAATGGCACATGGATGGGGGCATTTCCTCACACCTGATGGGGCCCCTGTAATGGCACATGGATGGGGCCTGATTTCCTCACACCTGATGGGGCCCCTGTAATGACACATGGATGGGGCCTGATTTCCTCACACCTGATGGGGCCCCTGTAATGGCACATGGATGGGGCCTGATTTCCTCACACCTGATGGGGCCCCTGTAATGGCACATGGATGGGGCCTGATTTCCTCACACCTGATGGGGCCCCTGTAATGACACATGGATGGGGCCGGATTTCCTCACACCTCATGGGGCCCCTGTAATGGCACATGGATGGGGGGCATTTCCTCGCACCTGATGGGGCCCCTGTAATGGCACATGGATGGGGGGCATTTCCTCACACCTGATGGGGCCCCTGTAATGGCACATGGATGGGGCCTGATTTCCTCACACCTGATGGGGCCCCTGTAATGGCACATGGATTGGGGCCCCGTTTCCTCACATCTGATGGGGCCCCTGTAATGGCACATGGATGGGGCCTGATTTCCTCACACCCGATGGGGCCCCTGTATTGGCACAAGGATGGGGTCCTGATTTCCTCACACCTGGCGGGGCCCCTGTAATGGCACATGGATGGGGCCTGATTTCCTCACACCTGGCGGGGCCCCTGTAATGGCACATGGATGGGGCCTGATTTCCTCACACCTGATGGGGCCCCTGTAATGGCACATGGATGGGGGCATTTCCTCACACCTGATGGGGCCCCTGTAATGGCACATGGATGGGGCCTGATTTCCTCACACCTGGCGGGGCCCCTGTAATGGCACATGGATGGGGCCTGATTTCCTCACACCTGATGGGGCCCCTGTAATGGCACATGGATGGGGGGCATTTCCTCACACCTGATGGGGCCCCTGTAATGGCACATGGATGGGGCCTGATTTCCTCACACCTGATGGGGCCCCTGTAATGGCACATGGATGGGGGCCTGATTTCCTCACACCTGCTGGGGCTCCTGTAATGGCACATGGATGGGGCTGGCGCCTGCCCGGCC
Organism: Gastrophryne carolinensis; assembly: GCA_027917425.1. Taxonomy (NCBI): domain Eukaryota; kingdom Metazoa; phylum Chordata; class Amphibia; order Anura; family Microhylidae; genus Gastrophryne; species Gastrophryne carolinensis. Next base: position 130,921 of record JAQIHN010000133.1, read on the forward strand.
CCTCGTTCAATCAGCGCGCTCTCATCCCCTTCATCTAAGCAATCGACTAAGGGAGCGGATCCGAGCTCGCCAGTGGCCGCTTCCATCCAACAGGGAGCGTGCCCCCTGCTGGCAATTTTCTTTAAAGCAGAAGAAAACCCAACAGCAGCCATCCCTGCAATCTAAAGGATTCCAGGGCCGGCCGCTGGCTTTCCCTTGATTTTGGATGCCCCCGCTTTGTGAACCCCCCAACGCTGGTAATAACTCACTTTAATAAATTTGCCGGTCCAGCGGCGCGCACTCATCCAATCAGAGCCTCTTGACAAATCGCTCTGATTGCTTCCAATGATGAGCATGCGCTGCTGCATCCCCTGCATCCCTGGTCTTCATGGTCTGCATGCCCTCCTGTCCCAGCCATTCAGATAGATAGGTCGGGGCAGAAGCGCGCACACCACCGGGGGTACAGCAGCGCACGGTCCCCTTATAAGCCAATCAGAGCCCTTTGCTGAAGGACGTAATGAGAGCTCACGCTTGCACTGTTGGACTGAGGAGAGGTGAGTTTTACTTGGAAACTGGGGGTTTCAGATAGTGAGGCATCCCGATTCAGGACCATAGTTGAAAAAGTCTGTGTGGATCAATTCTCCTTAAAGCGGACCTTCACTCTGAATAAGAGTCTATCTTATATGTTTATATGTCCCACACCCTGTAAATACAGATTGCCCACATTAAAAATCATCCTACCTGCATCTACTGCATGTTATGAGCCTTTAAACATCCAACATGGCGGCTTATGGAAGCCGCCATCTTATCAGGCAGCCTGCAAACAGGAAGTGCCTCCTGACTGTGCTGCTCTGCATTCTGGGACTGCTGACATTTACCTGACCCCAGCTCTGCTCTGTCTGAGCAAAGCACAGCTATAACCCGCCCCCCTGTACCTTATCCCACTCTCCTCTCTTCAGTAAGTGTGAGTCAAGATGGCGGCGCCCGTATCTTAAATTCCTGAACAGAGTTGCAGCCCAGTGGGGGAAAGAATAATAAGTTAGTGACTAAAAACGTAAAATATATTAATTTTAGATGCTGGGAACCGTTTTTTAAGAGTTTGGGCTTTTCATTAAATCACGCTGAAGGTCCGGTTTAAGCTTAATTTGTGTGTGTGTGGAAATGGGGGCGCTATTTGCCCCAGGTGCAGAAAAAAAAACCAAAAAAAAAAAAAAAAACCAAAAAAAAAAAAACCCAGCTCTAGTGACCTTGTGTAGATAAGAGACATTACAAAGCCTGTCCTGCAGTGCAGAGTGTTTGCTTTGATTTCATACAGTTCTGGTTGTGTTAATCAGTGAAGACATGTTAACGACATCTTGCATTTATAATGTATTTATTGAGGAGAGAACAATGGTCACCCACATCAGAAAGGCTTAATCAGCTTATCTTTAGAAAAGTGGGTGAAGCCCCTCACTCACTAACTCAGGCAAATAGCCTCGGTTCTGGAAACTTCATTATAAATTCTAACTGTACACAACACAGGCAAAAAGCAAACATCGGGCCCCCCTCCACCTCCCATCTAGCTCCAGGAGGCTGATTCATTACTACTTTAAAACCAGACA
>JAQIHN010000133.1:230000-257500 GCA_027917425.1 Gastrophryne carolinensis
TTTATGAGTCACGAGCATGCTCCGCCGTGGTCAGAGACGGCTACGGGACCACCCGTGACTTGCCGAGAGCATCGAGGGATGAGGTGGCTGTAGGACCGCTTCTTGGCACCGTCCTGGAGGAATAAACTTGAGAATAGGGAAAAGATTGGAGCCCTGCTACTGCTTCAAACCTGCAAAACAGGTGAGCCGCTTGCCATTGCAACCAAATATACAGATATGTATTAATGTCCAGAGAAGCAGCCCATGAGGCCTGCTAATATACAGCAACAGGGGAGCTGGCAGAAGAGCTTACGCTCTATTGGGTTATAAGGAACAGGGGAAAACATACAGCAGGGAGAGGGTCATTTTCCTTGTCTTAAATGAATAGGATAGGCCTAGCTCAATTTACTTGCAACCCAAGTACCGTGTTTCTTGCCCTGTAGGACACATATATTTTTCCCCTGGGAGAATAGGTTGGGATGCCCCTGGTAGCAGTGTGTGGTTGGCTGAGTAGTTTGTGATGCCCCTGGTAGCTGAGCTTATTTGGCTGAGTAATTTGGGAAGCCCCTGTGATGCTTGCGTTAGTGGGAGACCAGATTGGGATGTCCTTGGTAGCTGCGCATGGTTGGTTGAGTTGTTTGGGATGCCCCTGGTAGCAGTGCATGGTTGGTTGAGTTGTTTGGGATGCCCCTGGTAGCAGTGCATGGTTGGCTGAGTAGTTTGGGATGCCCTGGTAACCTTGCATTTAGTGGGAGAACAGTTTGGGATGCTCTGGTAGCCTTGGATTTAGTGGGAGAACAGTTTGGGATGCCCTGGTAGCCGTGCATTTAGTTGAACAGTTTGGGATGCCCTGGTAGCCGTGCGTTTAGTTGAACAGTTTGGGATGCCCTGGTAGCCGTGCGTTTAGTTGAACAGTTTGGGATGCCCTGGTAGCCGTGCGTTTAGTTGAACAGTTTGGGATGCCCCTGGTAGCTGTGCATGGTTGGTTGAGTTGTTTGGGGTGCCCCTGGTAGCAGTGCATGGTTGGTTGAGTTGTTTGGGATGCCCCTGGTAGCTGTGCATGGTTGGTTGAGTTGTTTGGGATGCCCCTGGTAGCAGTGCATGGTTGGTTGAGTTGTTTGGGATGCCCCTGGTAGCTGTGCATGGTTGGTTGAGTTGTTTGGGATGCCCCTGGTAGCTGTGCATGGTTGGTTGAGTTGTTTGGGATGCCCCTGGTAGCCATGCATGGTTGGTTGAGTTGTTTGGGATGGCCCTGGTAGTCATGCGTTAATAGTCAGCATTTTACACTGAACGACCTGTCATTTTAGCGGGGCACCAGGAGCCATAGCAAACATGGGGTGCGTAGAGTAGGTGCTTGAGACCTGGGGGAAATGTGACCGTTTGTGGGGGGAGCTTAATAGTCGCCATTTTGAACTGAGTGGTTTGAGGGACTTTGGTGTACTGTCATGTAACAGTGGCACCATAGTAGGGTCTAAATAGTGTTTGCTGCTGTAAAAGCACAGACATAATTTCTCACTGCTCATTTCCTCTCCAAACTGTCGGGAGCCTGGAAATCTCTGGTTTGATGAAGGTTTCACATGAAGGCATTGCTGTGTTATTCTAAGTATGCAGCACGTCCTGCTCCAGGTACTGATTCATAACAGATGGGATTACCTCCGCCAGAGGGCGCCTGACTGCAGAGATGGCAAAAAGAGGCCCCTCCCGGTCCATATATACCCGGGACCTCCCACAAATTCCCCAGTTTCTTCTCTGCAGTCGGCTGTGAAGGTCAGAAGATGGCTTCTCTTATCGCAGGTGAGTGGGGCTTAACAGCCCGCGGCCCTGTAGGACTATTCCCACCCGTTCCACTTATTACTTATGCCTCCCAGCTTTGGCTGCGCTGGTCGGGTGACGGTAGGCAGCACCTATCACAGGTGCTCTTCTTTGCGGAGCCTGGCTCCGACCACAATCCCCAACCAAAGGGTAGGCGGTGCAGGTTATGGTGAACCTGATTTGGGATGCCCCGTCCGCTCTTGCTCTTCCCTGCCCTGGTCATTGGTGGGTCTTTTATTTGACAACCACTCTCCCCCCTCTCCCATTATACCGTTCGGGGGGGGTGTTTGTGCGCTTATTGTCTTTTGTGTGTGTGTGATTGCACTTCATTCAGGGCTCCGCGCTCTGTCTTTCACTTTGTCATTTTGAATCTGCCGCCACTGACGCCTTGTGGCGTCCACGGTGAGCGGCGGCATCATCATCAAGAATACCTGCGCGCCCATTGGCTGTAGCGTCTGGCCTGTCTCTGTGCTACTTGGAGGGGGCGTGGCTTGCTCTGTTGGAGCGTTCCGCATCGGACCCTCCTGCGGCCTGCCCCTTGAGGTTCCTCCAGCGCCATTTTGGTCCTCTCCTGGTGTGATTGCTGGCTTCCCACCGCGGTCTGTGAGTGCCCCTGCGGGCTTGGCTCTTATTTATTTGTCATTTCTGTGTGATTATGGGGTGTCACTATTATGTCTTTCAGGCGGGATAACTGTTTTAAGAGGTTTCTCCCGGTCCTGTCCCCTCTATTAGTTATAATAACGTTATTAGAGGCCTACACTGTTAAATCCTCCCACTTCCCTGGCGGACATTTGAGGCATCCCGGGTTGCTTATACGGCATAATTCCTATTGACCAGTTGTGCCACCTTAATCACCATATGGAGGCTTCACAGAATATTGTGCTCGGGGTCCCCTCGGGACAAGCCCGGCTGTGTGTAGTGTGTGGGGCACCCCCTGTAAGTGATGATATGCGGGTTTGTGTACCCTGCGCCCAGCAGGAACTTACGCTGCACTCTAGGCTATCTGTGACTGGGCCTGCGCCCACTATGCCCTCACCCACTCCCCCTCTCCTGATTATGACTCCCCCAGTGAGCTAAATACTAGTGGGGAGTCTCAGCCTGACATGTCTTCCAGGTTGGCTAACATTGAGAGGCTGATTGCTAGCTCTGCAGCCCGTAAGGCGCCAGGTGCGTCTGCCTTTCCTGTGGAGAATGAGAATTTCCTTGATTTGTCTGATTATACCCCACTTGAGGAGGGGGAATTATTCTCGGATTCAGAGTTATCTGATGATCAGCATTTCAGTGGTGCTGACTATGGCTCTGAGCATTGGGATGCTGATAACACCAATAGACTATTAACTCAGATTTTTGATGTGCTTTCTGTCTCCCTTCCTGCTGCGGCTCCCAAGCTACAGGGGGAACTTTTCAGTACTGCTAAACCACGTCTGGAATTTCCAGAACAGGCCCATTTCAATAATCTTGTTCTCAAAGAATGGGAGCGTCCCGGCCGGCTTCCCGGAATCCCTAAGGGCTGGGATAAAAGGTACCCTTTTCCCACTGATGTGGTTAAATGTTGGTCAACCCCCCCAGAAGTGGATGCACCAGTATTGGGGTAGTCCAACACATCTGTGGTCCATTCCCCTGATTCCACTACCCTCAAGCATAGTGAGGACCGGCGCATTGACCAGCTGGACTCCCATGCCTTTGCTTGTGTGGGGTTTGCCTTGCGCCCTGTCTGTGCTTCTGCTATTACTGCTGTTGCTATCAGGTCTCTCCTCAAGGGTCTGTTGGAAGGCGCCCCTGATGATACTTCTAGTGCCGAGTTCAGGGCCTTGTCACAGTGTGAAATGTTCATTGCATATGTCCTTTCTGCCTTAGATGACACCATTAGAATGTGTAGTAGGACCTCTGCCTTGGTGGTTGATATATGCCGCTCTATTTGGCTGCGTCAGTGGGCAGCTGATAACGCTGCTAAGAAGGCCATCACGGGGCTCCCTTTAAGGGGCTGTGCCTATTTGGTGATTGCTTTGACCTGTTTGCCAAGGGGGCCTCAGCGTAAGAAGCAGCTGCGGCCCTTTCGGGGTCCGGGTACCTTTGCCCCCTCCTACCGTGGATCCAGGTCTGGGAGAGGGGTTTCCTTTGCAGGTCCTAGGGGAGACTTCTGGGGCAGGGGCAGAGGTCGTGCCCGCTCCGGATCTTCCTGGGGTCCAAGCCCAAATCTGTCGCCAAGCCTCCTCAGCCATGAGGGGGCGCCCTCACCCATGTGGGTGGGGGGACGGCTGCGGCTCTTCGCTCATGTCTAGGGACAGCAGGTCTCAGACAGGTGGATTCTGGAGGTTGTGCCCTCCGGCTACAAGCTAGAGTTCGCTGCCTGGCCGCCTCCAAGATTCCTCAGGTCTTGGATTCCTCTAGAACCCCTGGCAGCTCAGGGTCTGTTTCTGACTGTACAAAACCTATTGGACATGGGGGTCATCTGTCAGGTCCCTCCTGGGGAGAGTGGTCTGGGTTTTTATTCCAATTTCTTCACAGTACCCAAAAGGAATGGTTCCATCAGATCCATCCTGGACTTAAAGCTTCTCAACAAGTTCATCAGGATCAGACACTTTCGCATGGAGACCCTGGGCTCCGCAATCAGCTCTTTGCACCGGGGGACTTCATGACCTCCATAGACATCAAAGATGCTTACCTTCATGTACCAGTCTTCCCAGGGCATCGGAGATTTCTCAGGTTCCCACTGGAGGACCAGCACTACCAATTTGTGGGCACTGCCCTTCGGTCTCACCTCGGCCCCCAGGGTCTTCACCAAGGTGCTGGCAGGTGTTATGGCTCTCCTCAGAGCTCGGGGCATTCGCATTCTTCCTTATCTGGACAACCTCCTCATCACTTCTCATTCTTTCCAGCAGGCAGAATTGGATACCCAGCAGGTGGTGACTGCTCTGGAAAAATTTGGATGGGTGATCAATCACCCCAAATCCTCCCTGTCTATTTCTCTTGTGACCTCCTTCCTGGGCATGAATCTGGATACTGGTCAGGCCAGGATTTTTCTTCCTCAGCAGAAGGTGGATTCTCTTCAAGCTCTGGTTCATTTCCTTCTGTCTTGCCCTCGTCCTTTCATCCGGCAATGGATGCAGCTTGTGGGACAAATGGTGTCCTGCTTCGTGGCAGTTCCTTATGCTCAGTTCCACATGAGACCTCTTCAGCTCCATCTCCTATCAGTCTGGGACAAGAGTCCCCTGTCTCTGGATTAGGCTTTTGTTCTGTCTCCTCTGGCCCGGCGGTCCCTCTTGTGGCGGCTGGACTCGAGGAACCTGTTGGGGGTCAGATCCTTTCTGGCCCTCTGTTGGGAGACGGTCACCACGGATGCCAGTCTGTCGGGTGGGGGGGGGCTTCTGGAGAACCCTACAATTCCAGGGGCTGTGGGGCCCTCAGGAGGCCCATGCCCCCATCAACGTCCTGGAACTGAGGGCGGTTCGGTTGGTACTGGCTCAGTTGACTCCTCACCTTCAGGGCCGGCTGGTCCAAGTTCGCTCAGACAACCAGACGGCGGTTGCCTACATCAATCATCAGGGAGGGACTCGGAGCAAGAGTGCCCTCAAGGAGGTGTCCATGATTCTGCCCTGGGCAGAGGACAATGTTCCTTGCATCTGAGAGTATTTCGGGAGTGGAGAATCTGGAGGCGAACTCTCTGAGCAGGGGGACCTGTCGCCTGGGGGAATGGTATCTCAGCAGCGAGGTCTCCACCGGAAGTGGATCCGTTTGCGTCCTGCCATAATCACAAGCTCCCCGTCTTTGTCTCTCTGTCCCAGGATCCCCTGGCCCTTGCGGTGGATGCTCTGACTCTATCCTGGCTGGGGTTCCGTCTCCTGTATCTTTTTCCTCCATTCCCCTTGCTGGGCAGGGTTCTGCGCAAGCTGGCTCAGGAAAGGGTTCCAGCAATCCTGGTGGCCCCCTGGTGGCCAAGACAGGTGTGGTTCGCGGATATCGTTCAGCTGGCGGTAGATCAGTACCCTCTGCCCCTGGTCCCGGACCTTCTCACTCAAGGGAGGCTATGCCATCCCAATTTACAAATGCTGGCTTTGACGGCCTGGCTTATGAAACCTCCTTAAGGTCTTAAGGGATGTGGGGCTTTCTGAGTCTGTGGTTAACGCTCTAATCAGGGCTAGGACGAAATCCTCTTCTACCATCTACTATAGGATCTGGAAGGCCTACATTGACTAGTGTGAGTCTAGGGTCCTTCCATGTCTGGTGTTCCTAGGATTCTGGAGTTCCTTCAGCATGGTTTGGATCTGGGACTTCAGCTCAGCATGCTCAAGGGTCACGTTTCTGCCTTGGCTGTTTTCTTCCAGAGATCTTTCTCTCAACATCCTCTGGTCAAGACTTTCTTCCGGGGGGTTGCTCATGTGCGTCACCCTCGCAAACCTCTGTTGCCAGTTTGGGACTTGAATTTGGTTTTGTCTGCCCTTCAGGGCCCTCCTTTTGAGCCTGTGCATGAGGCTGCTCTGTCTATTCTTACTCTTAAAGTTGCCTTTTTGGTGGCTATCACCTCGGTCAGGCGTGTTTCGGAGTTGGCGGCCCTTTCTATTCAGGCCCCCTACTTTTAGAGAAGGTCCTTCCTTGTGCCCTAATCCTGGTAATTCCAAGGAGAGGGCCTTACATTCCCTGGATGTGGTCAGGAATTTGAAGTTCTACTTGGTGGCTACTGCACCTTTAAGAAAAACTGATGCCTTGTTTGTGGTTCCTTCGGGTCCCAAGAAGGGGCTGGCACCTGCTAAGTCAACTATTAGCAAATGGATTTGTCAGGTTATTTTTAGGGCCTATTCTGCTAGGGAAAAGGATCCTTCTTTCCATGTTACTGCTCATTCTACTCGGCCTTCCAACACCAGGCTTCTGTTGAACAAGTGATTACTCACCTTGTAGAATTGGTGTTATAAGTATGCAGCACGTCCTGCTCCACCCCACCGTTTGCATTATCTTGGATCCTCTACATGGCGATTTTTATCCTTGTTAACGTTAATTTTCATTGGCTCTCCTGGTTCTCCTTACTGCTTTTCTATACTGGGGAATTTGTGGGAGGTCCCGGGTATATATGGCCTGGGAGGAGCCTCTTTTTGCCATCTCTGCAGTCATGCGCCCTCTGGTGGAGGTAATCCCATCTGTTATAAATCATTATCTGGAGCAGGACGTGCTGCATACTTATAAAACCAATTCTACAAGGTGAGTAATCACAGAATTGTATTTTTTAATGTAAAGTTTATAAATGACAGCACACTATTGGCTATGCAGGAAAACAATTACATATCCTCTAGCATACACCATAGGGTGTTGTTATTTTAATCTTTCATGGAATCATCCTTAGGGTCATAGTAAAAATACTATACTGCAACTGAACACAACAAAATTGGGGGGACCGGGAATTGTATGACAAGACAAAAGCTTACTGAGATGTAACATTCAGTTTGCAATAAAAAAATCACCAAAAGTGAAGCTGCTTTTTTATACGGGTCATTTTATTATAGTATTATTATATATTATAGTTATTTAAATATTTGAAGTGTAAATAAATGTGAATCAAATACAAACCGAAAAATACCAATAATGGCCACAAGGTAGAGCAAGGAACTCTTATTTAATACAAATCTTCCATAATAATAACCATGGCCACTGGGGGGAGCAATGAACTTGCAGATGCTGCCTAGAAATTTCATCCACACAATGGCCTTAATTCACTAATAGTTGAAAAAAAATCAATTCATGAGAAAAAGCCTGAGAATGTCACTGTTAGTGAATCACCAGATAGGAAGACAATGAAAGTCAATGGCACCGTTTTACTCCTGAAAAAATGTTGTATTGAACTTTTTACCCCTTTTAAACTGTAGTAAAAAGTGCCATTGCCTTTCATTGTTTTTCTATCTGGTGATTGACTAACAGCGACATTCTCAGGCTTTTTTCTCATGAATTGAATTTTTTACTAACATGAGAGTTTTTTTTCAACTCTTGGCCAATATATTCTAATCTTTCAGTTATAAAGGACATATGGGTGCAAAGACGCCAAATTTACATATATATATATATTCTTTTGGAGAAAAACTGTTGAAATGGTTTCTCTCATATGTCATATTTATTATATACTAAGGAATCGCTATACATATTCTAAAAGATGAGGTGTCCGGATGGGGCATACAAGCCAAATATAATTTATCCCAGAATCCCTTGCAAATATATCCACCAATGAACAGAGAAAATCTAAATGTTGAGGAGAGGCGCAGTGTTAAAAATGACTATCTACCACTGTGCATCAAAATTCTCATGTCTAAGTGACCACCACTTGTCAGCACCGTGGACAGCGACGCTTACAAAAAGCTTAAGCTCCAGCACCATGGACAGCGACGCTTAATAAAAGGTGACGCTTCAGCAACAAGCAAAGCGTACTGTGGAATGTAATTATATATGTATATATGTAATAAAATAGGCAGGAGTGGGGAAAATAAAGCTTCAGGGAAATTACTGAGATCAAACTCAATATTAAGACCCATGGGGGCGAGTGTCCAGATGAAAGTTCCTCTTAGAGTTCCTTCTGGACACCTCCATGGCCATGTTCTATCCCCTCCAGTGCTTATCCACCCATTCAAGTCCCAGAAAGGGCTCCTCAACCCTCTCTTACAAGGCCCATTAACAGGTCAGGTTTTGCAGATCTCGACACAGATGAACAGATGAAGCAATTAGTGCAGCTACGTGGAGATGGAAAAACATGGCCTGTTGGTGGGTCTTGTAGGAAAGAGTCGGGGACCACTGCCATAAAGGATATGAATGCAGGGTTAGATTAATGTGTGGTCCTAAAGCAGGCCACGTTTTTTACTAGCACCCCCTGAATTGCTTCACGTTTTGTCAATTTTAATTTCTACTATAATGAGTGGCAATGATATTGTTGCCATACATATGCAATGATGATCGCCTGCCATCCTACAGGAAAATGTATCCATTTCTACTTATACACCCTAAGAAGGGAGTATCAACAGGAGCTTTGGCCAAATGTATTTCCCAGGTTTAGTGTGTTTTGGTCCACTTTAAAGCGTGCAGACACACTGAGCATCACACCTCCATTTCTAGTATAGTATATGTGCTTGCATATGCACATTTTATTTAGCGGGTAGTCCTGCCCACATATAGCCATTTACAAGGAGACCAAATAAGCTATACTACACATTTAAAAGTGCATGACAAGAATGTTGTCACTTTATGCGTTTCCCCAGATTCAGTATTATATAAAGACTTTTTGGTTTCTCAATAGGTGGGCGGGTCTTCCATCCACAGGAGGTAGAGCATCTGTAAAAGCCATGTAGAATGGTATCCAATAAGTGCTATGGATTACGAGGATCAAGAAAGCTACTGGCCAAAAGGTCCTTTAAGTTTGGAGCCCTTCTGTGCGTGACCCCTAGGTCTATCGAGCAAAACTGGGCCCAGGGTGGTATCACTCTTTAAAACATACCAATGTTTATCCATTAATTGGATGCTAAACACATTGCTAACGGCAAAGTCCTGATGTTCAACCTGTGTGTCCTTTTTTGGTTTTATTATTTGAGCTACATCTACCTCTAGATCTGTGTTCCCACAATTGTCTGTTGACTTGAACACCGTTCAAGTTGCGCTAATTGTGTATCACAGTCAGCAAAGTTCGGGACAATTGACCTCACCAGCACATGGCTGGAGGTGAGTAGTGGCAGGTGGAGAGGGGGGTGGAATTGCCAGAACATAATGGATCTGCAAATGGAGTTAGCTAGTGACATGGGGGGTGAGGCTTGGAGTGCCAGAACATCTGGAATTCAAAATTGGCCTGTTTCTGTCCTGGTTTCTCATGAGCCACTTAAGGTACCTTCCCCGAATTTGGAGGGGTGTTTGCAGGTAAGAATCTAAAAGTCTGTGTGATATGTCATGTCTGTAAGGGGTGCTGGAGTGAAGGGCTCACACAACCATTTTAAAGCAGACAAAACCCGAGCAGGTTGGCAGCTGGCCTTCCCAAGTCATGGTGCTCCGCTGTGTGAACTACAGTCACCACTGAACTCGCCTCCTCTGGTGGCTCCCTTTCTGAGGCCAAACAACGGGGAGCTATTCAGGTAGGCTTGGAGCTGGAGGGCGCCCACTGCTGACAATGTGACCGCTCATGTTCCCGATTGCCAAAAACAGACGTTTTATTTCAGTAACAAAAAAATATATAAATATGTAAACTGCTACACCACAAATGAAGTTGAAAATAACAGAGAGGTTTATTTACAAATATAAAACAGTAACATCTTCATCTAGAATATCGTTCCTTATGGCTCGATTTTCAAACTTTCTTCCCTCTGTCGACTTCCTCCTGAAGATTAGAGAATAGTAAATGTAGGTGAATATATATAATATTCATTATTCATTATCATTATGATCATCATAGTCATGGTATTGCAATGTATCCTTAGCATTTTCATTAAAAATCTTGTAGATTACAGGGCATTAACATTTGAGCGGCTTAGTAAAGCTGTTGCTGTCCGCTCCCTTGTGCACCGCGCTCAATCCAACTGAAGATGTCTAGCGCCAGCTGACGCATCGGGTTTTCCATACCGGGGCATCCCGAAATAGTAACATAGTATGTAAGGACTTTTAGTCCTTCGAGTTTAGCCTGCTTTTTCACCTTCAAGCGGTCTAGTAGCCGTAGCTGGAAATGTTATTACACGCCTGGAAGGCAGCCAGGCCACTTTGGAAAGTCTTTACTGTATCCTTCATAACTACCTCCTCTGGCAGTGACTTCCATAGTCTCACTGCTGGTACAGAGAAGAGTTCCCTACTATGTTCCTGGAAAAAGCCCCTATCCTCCAACCATAGTGGATGCCCTCGGGTTATGGTTACACTCCGGGGTATTAATACATTGTGGGATTGACCCTGAATATATTTATACATAGTTATTAGATCACCCCTCAGGCGTCTCTTTTCTAAACTAAACCTAACTTTTCTTTCATTGTACTCTAGGCCACCACGCTCCTTTTGTTAACTTAGAACGTGCTCCAGTTGTGACATATCCTTCTTAAGCACGGGTGCCCAGTACTGTACACAGTACTCCATATGGGGTCTGACCAGTGACTTGTACAGGGGTATAGCAGCACATCTCCTTGCATGTGTCTCCTCAATCCCATTTGCCAACCCCCATTTATCTCCTTCATCTCTTTGTCCCATTTCTCCATCTTCCGCTCTTTACCCTTTCTTTATCCCTCATTGCATCCGTCTGTACCCCCGTTTCTCTTCTTGCACTGTTTATCACCCTTTTACTCATTCATCTCTTTCCTACTTTACATGGTTGCTGTCCCACAACACTCAGCTAAGCCCAAGTGAAGTGACTAAAGGGACAAAGAGGGCAGAAGAGAGCTGAATGGGATAAAGGGGAACACTCCTCTAGTCGGCTCTCTTTGCCAACTTTGTCTTCTCCATTGCTGCTCTTTCCCCGACCCCCTTTCTATCCTTCATTTCTCTTCATCACACTGCCTATATGGGAAATAGGAGGGGGAATGCCACACTGCCTATATGGGAAATAGGAGGGGGAATGGCACACTAGGTATATGGGGAATGGGAGGGGGGATGCCACACTAGGTATATGGGGAATGGGAGGGGGGATGCCACACTAGGTATATGGGGAATGGGAGGGGGGAATGGCACACTAGGTATATGGGGAATGGGAGGGGGGATGCCACACTGGGTATATGGGGAATGGGAGGGGGGATGCCACACTGGGTATATGGGGAATGGGAGGGGGGATGCCACACTGGGTATATGGGGAATGGGAGGGGGGAATGTCCCACTGCCTATATGGGGAATGGGAGGGGGGATGCCACACTGCCTATATGGGGAATGGGAGGGGGGATGCCACACTGCCTATATGGGGAATGGGAGGGGGGATGCCACACTGCCTATATGGGGAATAGGAGGGGGGATGCCACACTGCCTATATGGGGAATAGGAGGGGGGATGCCACACTGCCTATATGGGGAATGGGAGGGGGGATGCCACACTGGGTATACGGGGAATGGGAGGGGGGATGCCACACTGCCTATATGGGGAATAGGAGGGGGGATGCCACACTGGGTATATGGGGAATGGGAGGGGGGATGCCACACTGGGTATACGGGGAATGGGAGGGGGGATGCCACACTGCCTATATGGGGAATAGGAGGGGGGATGCCACACTGCCTATATGGGGAATGGGAGGGGGGATGCCACACTGGGTATACGGGGAATGGGAGGGGGGATGCCACACTGCCTATATGGGGAATAGGAGGGGGGATGCCACACTGGGTATATGGGGAATGGGAGGGGGGATGCCACACTGGGTATATGGGGAATGGGAGGGGGGAATGTCCCACTGCCTATATGGGGAATGGGAGGGGGATGCCACACTGCCTATATGGGGAATGGGAGGGGGGATGCCACACTGGGTATACGGGGAATGGGAGGGGGGATGCCACACTGCCTATATGGGGAATGGGAGGGGGGATGCCACACTGCCTATATGGGGAATGGGAGGGGGGATGCCACACTGCCTATATGGGGAATGCCACACTGCCTATATGGGGAATAGGAGGGTGGGAATGTCACACTGCCTATATGGGGAATGCCACACTGGGTATGCTGGGAATGGGATGGGGCATGCTACACTATCGGTCTAATGGGGGCATCCCACATGGCCTATGGGAATGGGATAGTGGAATGCCACACTGTCTAATGGTGCGTTTTTGGTGTAAAATATTTTCCTCCCCCGCTGCAGCTGGAGCAGCCTGGGTGGGGGATCAGATGTCCCCAGGGTGAGGAGGAGACCCGGCTGGATCCAATGAGGGGTCAGGTGAGTGTTTTTTCTTACTTGGTTTAATGTAGAGCGGAGGGAAAGTCAGGCACATAAAGGAGTGGAAGCGAGCACATAGAAACTATGAGCTTGGCACTGAAAGGGTTAAGGGAGACCCCAAGCAATATTGCAGGTTATGGTGAGAAGTAATGTAAGAGGGGAGTGGTGGTAACCAGCAGGAGAAAGGAGAGACCACAGTGCTAACATCAACCAGGAGAGAGCTTGTAAGAAAGGAAGATCTGTGGCATACCCTAAAGTTCACCTACAGTGTCCAGAGAGGGATTGGCAGAAGGATAGAAGAACTTTGTGACTGGGATTGGCAAAGGACCAATTGCTGAACAAACAGATGGATTACTACATTTGGATTATGGCTGACCTTAAAGTGGACCAAAACCCTGGGCATCCAGATTTGGAATTCCCTGCTGTGTGACTCCTCCCAGGTCTGCGCATAAACCCAACAGCAAACAACAACAAAAAGGAAGCAAGAAGTTTGCCCTCCTTTAAATATTATTTCTCTAGTAGCATGTAAAAGAATTGGTGTAAGAGACACTTTTTCCCAGTGTGAGTGAGCACGGCAAGCCACAGCGGTCTCTGTCCACAGCAGAGAATGCACAGGACACATAAAGCTGCACTACGACATGGCCTTCCCAGCTCAGCTACCAGCCAGAAATATAGGCAAAGAAAGTGATATTGCTTAGAATACATTTGGCTTTTGGATATAAATGGAGATTTTGAGGTGCTTTGAAATGGATCATGTGACATTGTTCCTGGGAAGGGGGGGAGGGGGTAGAGTTTGCCTGGACAGGAACTTTAAAGATATATTAAATGTATTATCAAAGGTATTTATGGTTAAAGGTTCAGCACTTACAAATATATATTTATTTATAATTGTTACATCACATGGAGTAAAAAATTAAAGCGAGGTTTCTTATCCTTTCTGCTGCATAAGGCAAACTATAGAAAGGGGAAGATGGGGGAAGGGTCACTCAAATGGATTGTGCTAGAACAAAGAGGGGCAAGGTTATTAAAGTCTATCTCCAGGAACACACTAAATTTCTCCAACCTTGGTGTGGCTGATCTAGAAGGGCCATGTCATGGAGCATGCTCTGCTGTGGTCAGACATATCTGGGGACAACTGTGGCTTGTTGTACTTGGAAAAATTCATTTTTTGATTAAAAAAAAAAAAAAATTACTGTTATTTTTGGGGATTCCTCAGCCGCATCACTGCCGGTGTTTTTTTGGTCACATCTGGCCTGTTTCTCTCTTGGCGACTCTCTGCCACGTTTTACCCTTTGAAGAAAAAGAATAAGACGGGTTACTTATGGTTATAGTGGCCCATTGGTGATTTTAGGACTGAATGGAGTGATATACTGACCTGGGTGAGTCTCCTCTTTCTTCATGCTGCGTCTTGGACCTGATCATTATTTCCCTCCTTTCCTGGGATATTCTTAATCTTAAAAAAAAAAAATAAGTAAAATAAATAAACGTTAAAGTGGGGGATAGTCAAAGTCCTGGGTTTTGGTCTCCCAGGGCCCCCCGATCTGTGTATAACACCCCAGATTGGCAATGCCAACTCACCTCTTACCGGTCCTACGGCGCGTACACGGCCACTCATCCTACCAGTTCTATGGCGCTCAGAGCCACCGACATCACGTCATCTAAGCCTTCGGTTCCGAGTGCGCTGGCGGCCGTACCCATCGCTTCCCTCTAACAGGGAGCGTGCCCGCGCCGGCCAATCACAAATCCCTGCTGTGGGCATGCTTCCTGCTAGAGGGATAGCGGGGATGCGGCAGCGGGTCGTGCTCGCGTCCTTGGACTGGGAATGAAGGTACGTTTTCGGGTGTCCTGGGGGTTTCACACAGTGGGGCACGCCCCGATCAGTCTCAAAGACTCCAGGGTATGTTTTGATCCTCATTAAAGACTGCTTGAGAACTATACCTCTCTGTGTCTGAGTCAAAGGTCCCGTCATCCAGATCGATGCCCTCCTCCTCCTTGTGCTCAGGCGCTGCTCTTCTCTTGCCAAGGTGCGCTGGTGCATGTGCGGTCACAGGTGTTTCATTTCTGTAAGAGAGAAAACGCAAGGTTAGCATCATACCTGCAGCTTTATGAAACATAGGCAGACGAAGCAAAGACCAACCTTGCTGCAGGGGGCTGTGGGACAACCGTCGCCTGGCGAGGGCACCTACAGACATGTCCGCCCATGCCAGTGCACACATTCTCGGTGGGCATTCCACTTCTGCAAGACAGAAATCGGCACATTAGTGTCATCCCTGCAGATTTTATTACACCTGGGCAGAGAAAATACCAACCTCTGCACAGAGGGCTGTGGGGCCACCATCGGATGTCCAGGATATAATAAAACTGCTCCAGTAGTGCCGCTGTAATGTACATAGAGATCCATATAGGTTCAGTCACAGGAGAAAGGATAGCACATGTCAAGGTATTATAAAGCATAAGTATTTACATTGTAATGGTTACCTGGGCACAGTGACGTGAATAGAAAATAAAGGACTATCCACCATTGTTTGCATCATTGGCATGCTTGCAGGCTCAGGGGGTCTCTCCATTTGGTGGTGACTCGCCCCTGTGGTCACCGGCAAAGACACAGAGGGTCCCTCTGCTGGGGTTTGACTAACCCCAGCCCTAGCAGCGCTGGATGGCATTTCAGTCCTGTTAGGCAGAAAAATCCCTGTAAGCATCATGGCCGGACAATTATAGAGACTTGGGCAAACAGACCGGAAACCTTACCTTGCAGCAGTCGGCTTGCCAAGCACTGTATAACCTCGGCCTTCTAAGAAACAGATGAATTGTTCCGAGGATTCGAGAGACTGGACTTCCTCATAACTGATGATAATGCCCCTCCTTGCAATCTTCAGAAGGCGTTGTCTAGCCGAGTCCACGGCCGCTCTGATTGCCTCGGCGCTGCACAGACGCATGCATTTCCTCTTGAGGTGTCTGGTGAGGACTGTGTGTGTGCTGTGGCAGCAAGGACAGGTCAGGGGAGTCCTGTTTTCACTGAAAAATAAAAAGATAAATAAATACAAAAATGTATTACTTATCCAAAATAGTAGGCACAGCTTTTTATATTGATAACTGAGCGTGCTGCATGACCCGTCAAGCTACTAGAACATTGGCCAAACTAAATGGACAAGGGTCATAAGAAAGGGGCACAACTCCACAAATACCATAAAATAATATTTTTTTAAATGTTACACTATAAAAACACACATGCAACACAAGGACACTGGTAAAATAAATTCCTCCACTATTCCTGTGATGCTAAAATACTTAGCAATCCATATTATAGAAGACCACAGGGTATCAAAAAGTACAAATAGAAGTCAGTATTAAATAGCTCCACAAATAGCTCAAGAATATATATTTTTTATATATTTCTAATTACTCAAGTGAGTGTTCAATTCCTCCACTTTGTGCAAAAAATACAAATATAAAAAGGTAATTCCTACAAATAATTCATCAAGACCATAAAGCTGTGCAATCAATCAAATCTTAAGTTGCAAATGCTGGATAAGAAGGCGATATTCAGCAAGTAAAGCCGGGGATGAGACCCCCAATGCAAAGCCAATACACAGAAGTGCTGTTAGTGCAGAGGGCTGTATAAGGGAGCTGAGCTCCTTCCCAATCACTGGAAAGACAAAGAGGCCGATTCAGTAATAGCGCCAGGTAGCGACAGATGAGCGACTGTAGCGTGATTTTCTCAGCGCCAGCCAGTATTCGCTGTGCTTGGCCGGCGTTAGCTTGATGACAGCGACTCAGTCGGTGTGCGGTAATGTTGAATACGGGCTTAGGGGTCGCTGTTTCACAGGTTCAGCGTTGTATGTGAGCGCCTGATGGGTGATGGGTGTAAAAGAGTTTTTAACCCCTAAACAACCATATTTTTTGTTTGTAAAATTAGACATGTTTTATGAATCATTTTGTAATATGAATACATTAATATCAGATCTGTAATATCAATTCTGCACAAATATTTTTTTTTTTTTTTTAATTTAACTAAACTAAAAAAAAAAACATAACATTGCAGAAGTGGTCTCAGAATTTTTGACATTAAAAAAAAAAAAAAAAAAAAAATTAATATCAATTATTTATGATTAATTCCCAATTGCTCCATTGAAATGCATTGGACAACGCCAGGGAGCGACAGGTCATACCTGGCGCTGTGATGGAATTTGCAGCGGCGCTGTTCGTTCCAGGCGGCTTCATGATGAATCCCGCGCTTGCTGTCGCTCTCGCCGGCGCTAGCCTCATTTAGCTTGATAAATGCGTCATTGTGACCGCCGCCGGGCGTACTTGAGTCGGTAGCCGCCGATAGCTGGCGCTACCTGGCGCTCACCATTCGCTACCTGGCGCTAGCCCTTGATAAATAAGGCCCAAAGTAGAAGTGGGTAGAATTGGCTTTGCATTGGGGGTCTCATCCCCTGATTTACTTGCTGAATATCGCCTTCTTATCTAGGATTTTAGCATCACAGGAATAGTGGAGGAATTGATAATAACAGTGTCTTTGTGTTACATGTGCGTTTTTATTTTTGCAATTGCTGGCATTATATTTTTTGTGTTTTAGGATCACATGATCACCTGTTCATTTGGTTTGGATAGGAATATGTAGTTTCATAATAGGGTTAGTTAGCACTTGGTGTTCACATATAGTTTTATTTTGGATTATACAGGTTTAATTGTTCATTTATTACACTGGCAGTTGCATTTATTTTGTCTCTTTGGTACAACATATAGATATATATATATTTTTTTGAATGTAATATATTATTAATTTTTCTTTTTTGAATGTAATATATTATTTATTGATTGTCATATAGCACTGTAGGGAGTTGTTCACATTTTTTACCATTTTTATTATTATAGATAATTAATTAATTGTTTTTTTTTTGGTTAATAATATAATAACATATAGGTATAAATAATAAATTTCCCTTTGAGTTTATTATGCCGGCATAATGATTCTGGATTTTGGTGTGTCTTTATAGACACACACATTTCCATATTAATGTACTAGTGAGAGTATCTTTAATACATTTACTTCTTATGAGAGCACACAGCACATGCACTTTAATTATAAAAATTATTTGATTAAGATTTATATTTCATTATTGTAGTATTCAAGGGGGATCAGCCTTGTTTTTAAATTTGTCTGTGGTGTATGTTTGTCTTGAATGTTTTTTATGATTAGCTATGTATGTAATTAATAAAATTTATATGATTTTCTATAGACATGTTTTTGCACAGATTTAATATTGATTGGTGCTCCACATAGGGAGGGAGGTGTGACTGTTCACGTCCACTCCCAATTGAGTAGTGAGTTGTGCCCCTTTCTTATGACTCTTGTCAATTTGCTTTGGCCCATAAATACAAAACGGTCTTGGGTTTATGAAATTGGACGTCAAACACTTAAATGATATACAGGGCCCCAGGGCTGTCAGTAGTAATATTTGGGCCCCATACAACCTCATTGTCATCACCCCTTCCCCCAATCTAATCCTCCAATAGAAAATGGGGGCTGTGTCAGTGAAGTGCAAGTGTTTGCTATCATATTTATAGCCTAGTAGAGTGTAAGCTCTTCTCTATCCTCTTTTATAGCCTAGTAGAGTGTAAGCTCTTATGCTTTCTGTATCCTACCTTATAGCCTGTTGGAGTGCAAGCTCCTCTGCCAAGCACCCCATGTACCCACATTACATTTCATGAAGACTTGGTTGGGGGGACGATCAATATCAATGCAAATACAAATTATAACCATGACACACAGCTACTCTAGGCAGATTATTTCACCCCACAAAAGCATCATTTTCATTATTTTACACAGTGGCCAGTTGAGGTTGTGACGTCATTATCTGGAAAGTGAGGTAAGTTAATCCTTTCTATTTTAGGCAAGGACAATGAAAGCCACCCACCCCATACGTTTGCCCCTGTTCCTTATAGCCCAATGGAGTGTAAGCTCCTATGACAAGTCTCCATGTACCCACCTTGGTCTGGGGCTTGCACAGCACATGGCCACTAGGTGGTGCTCAAAGTGCACCAACACCCTGCAGGATCCAATCCTCCCAGCGGGGCATCCAAAACCGGGATACCCCGCTATGTGAAACCCCCAGGACACCCGCAAACCTTACCTGAATCCTGGTCCACCGGCGCATGCGCGGGCCCATTTGTGAATAGCTGGCGCGGGCGCGCTCCCTGTTAGAGGGAAGCGCGAGATGTGGCCGCCAGCTTGCTCGGAGCCGCTGAGATAAGACGTCACTTTGATGTGTATACCTCAGCAGCTCCGAGCGTGCTGATTGGATGGGCGGCCATGCATGCAACATAGGCGCAGGGTGAGGTGAGTTTTATCGGGATATCTGGGGTTTCACATAGCGGGGCGTCCTGATTTGGGATGCCCCGCTGGGAGAGATCAGATCGGTCCTGGAATCTTATAGATCCACCTGGGTGTTGGTCCACTTTAGGAAACCTTCCTTCTTTATTCTTCATATCATGAGATTTGAATCAATAAGAATAAGACCCAAAATGAATGAATGGGTTTTTCCTATCTGGGTTGAGCATATTTGAAGGCCTGTTTCTCAGGCACCCTACAAGCTAGGAGCCTGAAACTTTCAGAGAATACAGAGCTGTCCCCCATCAGTGGAATAGACTATGGGGATTACCACCAGCCCACTTACATGGGGGTCAAGTTCCGGAAGCTATAGCTTTACTGTCCACGGGACTACACATCCCATTCTGGTCTCTTTCCCTCTGTAACTATATGGTCTGTTTACCCAAATATTTTGGCGCCACCACCTCATGTAGTTTGTCTGCATTATTCTTCTTATTGTATGGATTTAAATTGCATGATAAGCCCAAATGCATGGGACTTTCCTAGTATGACAACATTCTGGCCCTTTCTGATGATATATATATATATATATATATATATATATATATATATATATATATCCATGACAACATAAATATATGATATTGAAAAATTACCATTATGGCCCTTTCTGATGATATATATAGAATTTAAATATATATATATATATATATATATATATATATATATATATATAGCCATGGCAACCTAAATATATTATACTGAAAAATTACCATTCTGGCCCTTTCTGATAAGAATATATATATATATAAATAAATAGGTATATAGATAGAGAGATATTTATATATATATATATCCATGACAACATAAATATATTATACTGAAAAATTACCATTCTGGCCCTTTCTGATAAGAATATATATATATATATATATATATATATATATATATATATATATATATATATATATATAGATTGAGAGATTTTTATATATATAGCCATGACAACATAAATATATTAGAAATTAGAAAACTTACTCTCTTCTGGCGGATGACATCTTCTTCTAGAAGTCGATTAATGTTCCAAACTTCCAGGAGCAGAAATCTGAAGGATGTTGATAGGAATAAAAGAAAACGTGTCTTCCAGTAAAGGATATCAGCAGATATGTTTGTTATCAAGTACATTTTGAGAGCAGACTTTTATACCTGTAAGGGGGGGGGGGGGTGCTCCTATCACAACACTTTTTAAACAATGGATGTTTGTAGGAGGTTAATAAATGACAGAGCCAGCCCTGGAGCCGTTTTGTCCCTTCCCTCAGATAAGCACATTACAATTTTGATCTGTACAAAACCCCAGAAGACAAAATCCCTGTTTTTGACGGCTTTAAGCAAAACCAGGGGAGCAGCAAAACTGGCTTTTGGTCCGCTTTAACAGGGACTATGGCCAGTGGTGTGACTGGGCCCTGGTGTGAACATTAAATGGGGCCCTTTCAAGACTCATTCACTTTTCATTTAATTGAATGCAGCTAGACAAGTGAAACAACAGAGATTAATGGAGCTTCCTTTCTCAAGATGATGCCAAAAAAAGCACAAATCTGATAATGAAATGAAACTATGAAACATGAAACTATAAAAATCTGATAAATCTGGCCCTGGGCAGGGGATAGAGGGTGACCACATATACTTCCCTCTGAGTATAGGGGCACTTTAAGGGGGAACAAAACCTTCACTTTCTTGGGTTTTGTTCCTCTCTGGCAGGGAATCTCGATTTGGGATGCCTCACCGTGTGTATCCCACAAATCGCCCCCCCCCCCGAAAAAAATAGCGCCTCTTCCTTGTTCCCATGTGGGTCACTCAGCCAATCATCAGTGCTCGTTCCATTCACATTTCCTTTGCCACACTGATGTCAGTACAACAAGGAGATGTGAATGGAACAAACACTGCCGGCCACATCCCTGCTCACCTCTAGCTGGTGACATGCCATTCAGAAAAGCCTGGCGGGTGTGCGCCCCAGATACAGGAATGCTGGAGATACGCTCACGCCGCAGCGGTGGCTCCAGGAACAGGTAAGTAAATCGGACGATCCAGGGGATTTGACGCAGTGGAGCATCCCAATTGTTATAGACGTTAGGCTGGTCGGTTTCTCCTGTCCTCCCGGCCTTAGCGTCTGAAAAAATTCAGGGCGGGGTAAAAGCTGTCCCTAACTCCAAAGTCAAACCCCTGCCAGGCATAAGTGAATGGGCGGCAGGTGCGTGCACAGCCACCAGGCAATCATTCGGAAGAGACTGCATTAATATGCATGACAATCTATTCTGAATGGAGAAAAGTCTGAGCACGTGTGCCGTGGGAGCATGGAATGAGGTAAGATTTCACATGCAGGGGCATCCCAAATCAACATGCCCTTGTGAAGCAGACCAAAACCCAGCAGGGTAAAAACAAAGAGTTTTGGTCCCCTTTAATAGACTTATACTGCTTTACATATATTGGTCATGTTGATTGTAAAGTGGACCAAGACCCAGGATTTAGACTATGCTGGGAATTGGCCCTTGGCCCTCGGGCACCCTGATCTGGGGAGCCCCGCTGTGTAAAACCCCCCGGAGTCGCCCGATAAGCTTTACCCTTCCCCAGTCATACGGCGCCTGCCCGGCCCCTCGTTCAATCAGCGCGCTCTTGGCTTTTTGCATTTTGACAAATCGCTCTGATTGCTTCCAATGATGAGCATGCGCTGCTGCATCCCCTGCATCCCTGGTCTTCATGGTCTGCATGCCCTCCTTTTTGGTCCTGTCCCTGGGGTGGCATCCCAATTCTGCGTATCACGCTAGGTTATAGCTGCTCACTGCTCCCACAGCACATGCGCCACTTCTCTTCATATTTCATGCACCTTAGTAATCCGCACATGCAGAGCTCAGCAGTAGTGAGCGGACGCATCCTCATCACCACTTTCTATTTTACGTTATTTAAACTTTGGCTGGCATTAGTGGTGTGAAATATAGAAAGCCTGCCATATACATAAAAGTGGAACTGAAGTGACCATGAGTGCATTTTGGAGACAGGCTGTGCATGTGTGCTGCATGTGAGAATGGCTGCTACTTTCACTCTGCCACTTCACTTATGGCCATCTCATCATTTTAAGTCATTGAAAAAAAGAGCTTAAGATTTACACTAAAGCAGGGGTGGGCAATTATATTTTCCATGGGGCCACATGAGAAACTAAAAATATTGTGGAGGGCGGCTGAGCTATGGGCGTCTAAGCGCCGTCTAAGCTCAGCGGCTCCGAGTGCGCTGGCGGCTGCATCTCGCGCTTCCCTCTAACAGGGAGCGTGCCCACGCTGGCCATTCACAAATGGCCGACACAGGCACGCACCCTGCTAGAGGGATAGCAGGCATGTGGCCGCAGCTCGTGCATGCGCCGTTGAACTGGGAAAGAAGGTGAGCTTATGGGCGATTTTGGATGCCCCCCAGGGAAGGGATCTATAAGATTCCCGGGCTGATAAAGCAGGGTTTTGGTCCACTTCAAAAGTTCTGGTGTGATCATTTCCCAGCCAATCAGAGAAGCCCTTGGCTTCTGGCAGTCTGGGAGGAGAGCTCAGATCAGCTGGGGGCAAAGTGTGAGCATGTGGACAGCAGGAAGGGGGCATGGTGAGAGCATGGTGCACAGCAGGAAGGGGGCATGGTGAGAGCATGGTGGGCAGCAGGAAGGGGGCATGGTGAGAGCATGGTGCACAGCAGGAAGGGGGCATGGTGAGAGCATGGTGGGCAGCAGGAAGGGGGCATGGTGAGAGCATGGTGCCCAGCAGGAAGGGGGCATGGTGAGATCATGGTGGGCAGCAGGAAGGGGGCATGGTGAGAGCATGGTGGACAGCAGGAAGGGGGCATGGTGAGAGCATGGTGCACAGCAGGAAGGGGGCATGGTGAGAGCATGGTGGACAGCAGGAAGGGGGCATGGTGAGAGCATGTGGACAGCAGGAAGGGGGCATGGTGAGAGCATGGTGCCCAGCAGGAAGGGGGCATGGTGAGAGCATGGTGGGCAGCAGGAAGGGGGCATGGTGAGAGCATGGTGCCCAGCAGGAAGGGGGCATGGTGAGAGCATGGTGGGCAGCAGGAAGGGGGCATGGTGAGAGCATGTGGACAGCAGGAAGGGGGCATGGTGAGAGCATGGTGGGCAGCAGGAAGGGGGCATGGTGAGAGCATGTGGACAGCAGGAAGGGGGCATGGTGAGAGCATGGTGCACAGCAGGAAGGGGGCATGGTGAGAGCATAGTGGGCAGCAGGAAGGGGGCATGGTGAGAGCATGGTGGACAGCAGGAAGGGGGCATGGTGAGAGCATGGTGCACAGCAGGAAGGGGGCATGGTGAGAGCATGGTGGGCAGCAGGAAGGGGGCATGGTGAGAGCATGGTGCCCAGCAGGAAGGGGGCATGGTGAGAGCATGGTGGGCAGCAGGAAGGGGGCATGGTGAGAGCATGGTGGGCAGCAGGAAGGGGGCATGGTGAGAGCATGGTGCCCAGCAGGAAGGGGGCATGGTGAGAGCATGGTGGGCAGCAGGAAGGGGGCATGGTGAGAGCATGGTGGACAGCAGGAAGGGGGCATGGTGAGAGCATGGTGCACAGCAGGAAGGGGGCATGGTGAGAGCATGGTGGGCAGCAGGAAGGGGGCATGGTGAGAGCATGGTGCCCAGCAGGAAGGGGGCATGGTGAGAGCATGGTGGGCAGCAGGAAGGGGGCATGGTGAGAGCATGTGGACAGCAGGAAGGGGGCATGGTGAGAGCATGGTGGGCAGCAGGAAGGGGGCATGGTGAGAGCATGTGGACAGCAGGAAGGGGGCATGGTGAGAGCATGGTGCACAGCAGGAAGGGGGCATGGTGAGAGCATAGTGGGCAGCAGGAAGGGGGCATGGTGAGAGCATGGTGGACAGCAGGAAGGGGGCATGGTGAGAGCATGGTGGGCAGCAGGAAGGAGGCATGGTGAGAGCATGGTGGACAGCAGGAAGGGGGCATGGTGAGAGCATGGGGGGCAGCAGGAAGGGGGCATGGTGAGAGCATGTGGACAGCAGGAAGGGGGCATGGTGAGAGCATGGTGGACAGCAGGAAGGGGGCATGGTGAGAGCATGTGGACAGCAGGAAGGGGGCATGGTGAGAGCATGGTGGACAGCAGGAAGGGGGCATGGTGAGAGCATGTGGACAGCAGGAAGGGGGCACGGTGAGAGCATGTGGACAGCAGGAAGGGGGCATGGTGAGAGCATGGTGCACAGCAGGAAGGGGGCATGGTGAGAGCATGGTGGACAGCAGGAAGGGGGCATGGTGAGAGCATGTGGACAGCAGGAAGGGGGCATGGTGAGAGCATGGTGGGCAGCAGGAAGGGGGCATGGTGAGAGCATGGTGGGCAGCAGGAAGGGGGCATGGTGAGAGCATGTGGACAGCAGGAAGGGGGCATGGTGAGAGCATGGTGGACAGCAGGAAGGGGGCATGGTGAGTGCATGTGGACAGCAGGAAGGGGGCATGGTGAGAGCATGGTGCACAGCAGGAAGGGGGCATGGTGAGAGCATAGTGGGCAGCAGGAAGGGGGCATGGTGAGAGCATGGTGCACAGCAGGAAGGGGGCATGGTGAGAGCATGGTGGACAGCAGGAAGGGGGCATGGTGAGAGCATGTGGACAGCAGGAAGGGGGCATGGTGAGAGCATGGTGCACAGCAGGAAGGGGGCATGGTGAGAGCATGGTGGGCAGCAGGAAGGGGGCATGGTGAGAGCATGGTGCACAGCAGGAAGGGGGCATGGTGGGCAGCAGGAAGGGGGCACGGTGAGAGCATGGTGGACAGCAGGAAGGGGGCATGGTGAGAGCATGGTGGACAGCAGGAAGGGGGCATGGTGAGAGCATGTGGACAGCAGGAAGGGGGCATGGTGAGAGCATGGTGCACAGCAGGAAGGGGGCATGGTGAGAGCATGGTGGGCAGCAGGAAGGGGGCATGGTGAGAGCATGGTGCACAGCAGGAAGGGGGCATGGTGAGAGCATGGTGCACAGCACGAAGGGGGCATGGTGAGAGCATGGTTCACAGCAGGAAGGGGGCATGGTGAGAGCATAGTGGGCAGCAGTAGGGGGACATGGTGAGAGCATGTGGACAGCAGGAAGGGGGCATGGTGAGAGCATGGTGGACAGCAGGAAGGGGACATGGTGAGAGCATGGTGGACAGCAGGAAGGGGGCATGGTGAGAGCATGGTGGACAGCAGGAAGGGGGCATGGTGAGAGCATGGTGCACAACAGGAAGGGGGCATTGTGAGAGCATAGTGGGCAGCAGTAGGGGGACATGGTGAGAGCATGTGGACAGCAGGAAGGGGGCATGGTGAGATCATGGGGGACAGCAGGAAGGGGGCATGGTGAGAGCATGGTGGACAGCAGGAAGGGGGCATGGTGAGAGCATGGTGCACAGCAGGAAGGGGGCATGGTGAGAGCATGGTGCACAACAGGAAGGGGGCATGGTGAGAGTATGGGGACAGCAGGAAGGGGGCATGGTGAGAGCATGGTGGACAGCAGTAAGGGGACATGGTGGGCAGCAGGAAGGGGGCATGGTGGGCAGCAGGAAGGGGGCATGGTGAGAGCATGGTGGGCAGCAGGAAGGGGGCATGGTGAGAGCATAGTGGACAGCAGTAAGGGGACATGGTGGGCAGCAGGAAGGGGGCATGGTGAGAGCATGGTGGGCAGCAGGAAGGGGGCATGGTGAGAGTATAGTGGACAGCAGTAAGGGGACATGGTGGTCAGCAGGCAGGGGGCATGGTGAGAGCATGGTAGACAGCAGGAAGGGGGCATGGTGAGAGCATGGGGGACAGCAGGAAGGGGGCATGGTGAGAGCATGGTGGACAGCAGGAAGGGGGCATGGTGAGAGCATGTGGACAGCAGGAAGGGGGCATGGTGAGAGCATGGTGGGCAGCAGGAAGGGGGCATGGTGAGAGCATGGTGAACAGCAGGAAGGGGGCATGGTGAGAGCATGTGGACAGCAGGAAGGGGGCATGGTGAGAGCATGTGGACAGCAGGAAGGGGGCATGGTGAGAGCATGGGGGGCAGCAGGAAGGGGGCATGGTGAGAGCATGGGGGGCAGCAGGAAGGGGGCATGGTGAGAGCATGGGGGACAGCAGGAAGGGGGCATGACGATGCTGAAGTTGGTTTCTTTTTTGCCTGTTTCTTATTCGTGTTTATGCTTTTTTCCCGCCTTCCTTGAGAGGAAAATGTCCATAAATGATGCCAGGTATTCTATAGAGAGTTCTGACCAATATTACATTAAAACTGCCACAAATCCTGAACTAAGCTGGCACAAAATGGGCATCTAAATGGGCAATAAGGCCTGATTTCCTCACACCTGATGGGGCCCCTGTAATGGCACATGGATGGGGGCCTGATTTCCTCACAACTGATGGGGCCCCTGTAATGACACATGGATGGGGATGATTTCCTCACAACTGATGGGGCCCCTGTAATGGCACATGGATGGGGGACATTTCCTCACAACTGATGGGGCCCCTGTAATGGCACATGGATGGGGGGCATTTCCTCACACCTGATGGGGCCCCTGTAATGACACATGGATGGGGGGGCATTTCCTCACACCTGATGGGGCCCCTGTAATGGCACATGGATGGGGCCTGATTTCCTCACACCTGATGGGGCCCCTGTAATGGCACATGGATGGGGATGATCTCCTCACACCTGATGGGGCCCCTGTAATGGCACATGGATGGGGCCTGATTTCCTCACACCTGATTGGGCCCCTGTAATGGCACATGGATGGGGGCCTGATTTCCTCACACCTGATGGGGCCCCTGTAATGGCACATGGATGGGGGCCTGATTTCCTCACACCTGATGGGGCCCCTGTAATAGCACATGGATGGGGGGCATTTCCTCACACCTGATGGGGCCCCTGTAATGGCACATGGATGGGGCCTGATTTCCTCACACCTTATGGGGCCCCTGTAATGGCACATGGATGGGGCCTGATTTCCTCACACCTGATGGGGCCCCCTGTAATGGCACATGGATGGGGCCTGATTTCCTCACACCTGATGGGGCCTCTGTAATGGCATATGGATGGGGCATGATTTCCTCACACCTGATGGGGCCCCTGTAATGGCACATGGATGGGGCCTGATTTCCTCACACCTGATGGGGCCCCTGTAATGGCACATGGATGGGGGGCATTTCCTCACACCTGATGGGGCCCCTGTAATGGCACATGGATGGGGGGCATTTCCTCACACCCGATGGGGCCCCTGTATTGGCACAAGGATGGGGTCCTGATTTCCTCACACCTGATGGGGCCCCTGTAATGGCACATGGATGGGGCCTGATTTCCTCACACCTGATGGGGCCTCTGTAATGGCACATGGATGGGGGGCATTTCCTCACACCTGATGGGGCCCCTGTAATAGCACATGGATGGGGGGCATTTCCTCACACCTGATGGGGCCCCTGTAATGGCACATGGATGGGGCCTGATTTCCTCACACCTGGCGGGGCCCCTGTAATGGCACATGGATGGGGCCTGATTTCCTC
>JAQIHN010000133.1:267500-310603 GCA_027917425.1 Gastrophryne carolinensis
CCCTGAAGTGGACCAAAACCCAGGATAGTCAAAATCCTGGGTGTTGGTCCACTTTAATGGCCATCTCATCATTTTAAGTCATTGAAAAAAAGAGCACAACAAAATAATGGAAAAGATTCCATGGCCGGCAGACGGCCTTCCCCGGCTTCACCCTTCATTCATTCAGAGACACATTCTAGGGCTGGTTGCAAGATAATGGGGTTGAGTGCTGTGGCCTCTTCATGATTAGTGTCTAGTAATTGCCCCCAACTGATAAGGAGCAGCTGCCCCCTCTGTCTCTTGATTTAGTGCAGCACATGGGGGATGGGAGCATCTTGTAATGCCAGGTGAGATGCTTTCAAGCTCCCCCCCCATCATGTGCTGCACTCCAGCCTATATATAATATATAATATATATGGAAACCTCAGGTAAGCTGCCATTGTATTGTATGGCCCAAGTGAACCTTAAAGGATACTTTGGGTCTCCCTGACATTAGCGACTATGCGAGGGGCAGCGTGTTGGATCTGGGTCTGAGAACCTGGGGAGAATGTTGATATCCTCAATGGTGGTTAAATTATGATGTGTAACACTTTACCTTAAAGCAGACCTAAATTGTTCTCGAGTTAATTTTCAAATGGCGGCTGCTGGTCCCAAGCACTGTAATAAAATGAAATGAATGAATAAATGAGCCAGCAAAATAAATGCAAAAAAGAAATACTAGCTTACAAGCAACTTAGAAACTAAAAGTGACCTAAAGTGAGCATGAGATAATTTTGACAGAGGACACGCTTAGTCATTTAATAGAGATCTTCCAATTCTCCTTAAAGCGGGGCAGAGCAGTCGGGGCACTAGTGACAAGGCCGGCTCAGTTGGCCTAAGCCACCTCTCCCGGCACATTTTATTTCACTCATTCCCTCACCTCACTCTTCTTGCTTTGGTGAACACGCTGACATTTTAAAGCGGTAAAGAAAATGAGGTTTTGTTCCTGTCCCCGGGGGCATCCCAATTCTGCGTGCCACGCTGTGTTATAACCTCTGCCCCAGTATTGGCTGTGAAAAGGCAACTTTCAGCGGTCCCACAGCACATGCCCGAGTTCTCTTCAAATAAGCCCCATATTTCATGCACATTATTAATGGGCGCACGCGGCTCTGCTTTCATGTAGAGCTGGACGGCAGTGAACGGGAGCAGGGAGCATCCTCATCACCGGTTTTGGGATTGAGATTAGTGTGGAGTTAGGAGTAAACTTTGGCTGGAATTAATGGTGGTGGCACCAAGTTACAAAGGATGAGAAAATAAAGAAACAAATAAATAGATGAGTGGTGCGTCTGAGAATAGCTGTTACTTTCACTCTGAGTTAAGTTACCTCATCATTTTAAGGGATTAAAAAAGAGCTTAAAAAAGCACAACAAAACCTACCTGTGGCCAGCCCTGGAAACTAAAAGATTCCATGTCCGGCAGGTGGCCTTCCCCTGGGGCATGCCAGAGACATATTATAGGGCTTGTAGCAAGATAACAGGTTTGAGCGCTGTAGGCCCCTTTACGATTCGTTTATACAAATTGCCCCGCCCACATTCACCTAAGTATGTAAAAAAGAGCTCGCCATCTACAACCTTACAGATTGACCGCTGGGGCATCCCAAATGGGGACGTAACCGTAAGGCACCGGCACTCCCTGCCCTGAATTTGGGATGCCCCCAGGGAATGGGACAATATCTGCTATAGTCAAACGCCTGGGTTAGGTGCTCTTTTGGGTTTGGGGATGGGATACATGTTATAACTCGGATGGGTCGGGGATTATCTTTGTCTGGGCGTCCAGGCCAATGCTAACTTTCTCCCACCTTATCCTACGCACCTCTTGGGAGCAGTAAATAATGAGCCATGCCAAAGCGCCTGTAAACATGTCATTGTATGTAACCCGTAATTCCTTGTGTATTCTAGGCAATGACAGCTTTCTTTGCATCGCTTTCAGGATTCTTGACTGAGCTGGAAAGCAGGTGTCACGGTTTATGAGTCACGAGCATGCTCCGCCGTGGTCAGAGACGGCTACGGGACCACCCGTGACTTGCCGAGAGCATCGAGGGATGAGGTGGCTGTAGGACCGCTTCTTGGCACCGTCCTGGAGGAATAAACTTGAGAATAGGGAAAAGATTGGAGCCCTGCTACTGCTTCAAACCTGCAAAACAGGTGAGCCGCTTGCCATTGCAACCAAATATACAGATATGTATTAATGTCCAGAGAAGCAGCCCATGAGGCCTGCTAATATACAGCAACAGGGGAGCTGGCAGAAGAGCTTACGCTCTATTGGGTTATAAGGAACAGGGGAAAACATACAGCAGGGAGAGGGTCATTTTCCTTGTCTTAAATGAATAGGATAGGCCTAGCTCAATTTACTTGCAACCCAAGTACCGTGTTTCTTGCCCTGTAGGACACATATATTTTTCCCCTGGGAGAATAGGTTGGGATGCCCCTGGTAGCAGTGTGTGGTTGGCTGAGTAGTTTGTGATGCCCCTGGTAGCTGAGCTTATTTGGCTGAGTAATTTGGGAAGCCCCTGTGATGCTTGCGTTAGTGGGAGACCAGATTGGGATGTCCTTGGTAGCTGCGCATGGTTGGTTGAGTTGTTTGGGATGCCCCTGGTAGCAGTGCATGGCTGGTTGAGTTGTTTGGGATGCCCCTGGTAGCTGTGCATGGTTGGTTGAGTTGTTTGGGATGCCCCTGGTAGCAGTGCATGGTTGGCTGAGTTGTTTGGGATGCCCCTGGTAGCTGTGCATGGTTGGTTGAGTTGTTTGGGATGCCCCTGGTAGCTGTGCATGGTTGGTTGAGTTGTTTGGGATGCCCCTGGTAGCTGTGCATGGTTGGTTGAGTTGTTTGGGATGCCCCTGGTAGCTGTGCATGGTTGGTTGAGTTGTTTGGGATGCCCCTGGTAGCAGTGCATGGTTGGTTGAGTTGTTTGGGATGCCCCTGGTAGCCATGCATGGTTGGTTGAGTTGTTTGGGATGGCCCTGGTAGTCATGCGTTAATAGTCAGCATTTTACACTGAACGACCTGTCATTTTAGTGGGGCACCAGGAGCCATAGCAAACATGGGGTGCGTAGAGTAGGTGCTTGAGACCTGGGGGAAATGTGACCGTTTGTGGGGGGAGCTTAATAGTCGCCATTTTGAACTGAGTGGTTTGAGGGACTTTGGTGTACTGTCATGTAACAGTGGCACCATAGTAGGGTCTAAATAGTGTTTGCTGCTGTAAAAGCACAGACATAATTTCTCACTGCTCATTTCCTCTCCAAACTGTCGGGAGCCTGGAAATCTCTGGTTTGATGAAGGTTTCACATGAAGGCATTGCTGTGTTATTCTAAGTATGCAGCACGTCCTGCTCCAGGTACTGATTCATAACAGATGGGATTACCTCCACCAGAGGGCGCCTGACTGCAGAGATGGCAAAAAGAGGCCCCTCCCGGTCCATATATACCCGGGACCTCCCACAAATTCCCCAGTTTCTTCTCTGCAGTCGGCTGTGAAGGTCAGAAGATGGCTTCTCTTATCGCAGGTGAGCGGGGCTTAATAGCCCGCGGCCCTGTAGGACTATTCCCACCCGTTCCACTTATTACTTATGCCTCCCAGCTTTGGCTGCGCTGGTCGGGTGACGGTAGGCAGCACCTATCACAGGTGCTCTTCTTTGCGGAGCCTGGCTCCGACCACAATCCCCAACCAAAGGGTAGGCGGTGCAGGTTATGGTGAACCTGATTTGGGATGCCCCGTCCGCTCTTGCTCTTCCCTGCCCTGGTCATTGGTGGGTCTTTTATTTGACAACCACTCTCCCCCCTCTCCCATTATACCGTTCGGGGGGGGGGGGGTGTTTGTGCGCTTATTGTCTTTTGTGTGTGTGTGATTGCACTTCATTCAGGGCTCCGGACTCTGTCTTTCACTTTGTCATTTTGAATCTGCCGCCACTGACGCCTTCTGGCGTCCACGGTGAGCGGCGGCATCATCATCAAGAATACCTGCGCGCCCATTGGCTGTATCGTCTGGCCTGTCTCTGTGCTACTTGGAGGGGGCGTGGCTTGCTCTGTTGGAGCGTTCCGCATCGGACCCTCCTGCGGCCTGCCCCTTGAGGTTCCTCCAGCGCCATTTTGGTCCCCTCCTGGTGTGATTGCTGGCTTCCCACCGCGGTCTGTGAGTGCCCCTGCGGGCTTGCCTTGTTAGGCACTTACCTCGTCGCCGTCCCTGGTCCCGCGACGCGCTGTCGGGTGGCGCCCGGTTGGCTGCTGCCCGACGGTCCCCGGGTGTGCCGGCTCCTCAGCGTTGTCGTGGGGGTCGGGGGTCGGCGGCGCGGGACGGTGTCGGCGGCCGCGCCGCAGCCCGCTCTGCGCGGCTGCGCGGCCCCGCCGAGCTCCCTCTCGATGCGGCGCTTCCCCCTCCCGGCGGGGGCGCGCCCGATCTACAACGTGCTCGCGCGCGCGCGCGAGCACGTCTTCCTTATGCCTCCCGGCGGCGCTTTCCCCAGCGCGCCCGCCGGGGGCAAGTTTCAAAAACACCCAATCCGTGACCTGATCAGAGGAGTGGACCCAGGGACTGGTCGGCCTGTCTGGCCTGGGCCGTCCAGCTCCTGGGACCACTCCTGTTTAATTGTACGCACCAATCACCTTTGTTCCCTCCATTGCCCCTTTTTCCCCACTGGCCAGTACTCCCTATAAAGCTGCACTGCTCCAGTATCCCAGTGCCCGTTATAGCTTCTGGGTTCTGGATGTGCGTTGCTGTGTCTCTAGTGAATACTTTGGATTTGGACTTTGACTATTCTCGCCTGCTGCCTGCCCTGACCATCTGCTTTGCCTGACCACTCTTTTGCCTGACCCTCCTGTACCTCGCCTGTGACCTCCTGGACTTGACCTCGGCTACCCTCGACTACTCCTTCGTTATCTCCCTCGGAAACCTCGCCTGTGACCTCCTGGTTTGACCTCGGCCTGAATTACGGACTTTCGCACCCGGCATCCTCATTCGGGATTCCCTGCCAAACATCATTCTGCACCTTAAGCTGTTATCCTTTGCGCCTTTTAAGTCCTGGGGGCAACCGACTGGGAGAGGCATTACCCGTGTCTCCTACAAGCGGGGGCTTGTCTATAGGCGGAAGTGGCGGTGGAGATTGGGGGATATCGGCTTAAGACAGACGGGTGTTTGGTATAGTCCTGACTTTATAACGGGCCCGAAAGAATGGACCAAATCCTGGAACAGGTACAAGCCTTAACTGCGGCTGTAGAGCACCTGGCTCACCGGGTTGCGGCCCAGGAGAACCGTCCTGCTCCTATGGTCCCCAGTCCTCAGGGGACTCCGGCCGCAGCCGCTGTGGAACCCAAAATTCCACTTCCGGAAAAATTTCATGGCGACAGAGCAAGGTTTGCCAACTTCCGGGACTCCTGCAAATTATATTTCCAGCTTCGGCCTGTCTCTGCGGGGTCTCAAGAGCAGCGGGTTGGGCTGATCATCTCTCTTCTTCAAGGGGATCCACAATCCTGGGCCTTCAGCTTATCATCTCAGGACCCGGCTCGTCTCTCCGTGGACAGTTTCTTTTCCGCGATGGAAGTTCTGTATGACGACCCCGATAAAGGGGCAACGGCTGACGCTAAACTACGTACTCTTCGCCAGGGACGCCGTCCAGCCGAAGACTACTGCTCAGAATTCCGGCGCTGGGCAGTGGACTCACGCTGGAATAATCCTGCCCTCTGCGGCCAATTCCGGCTTGGATTGGCCGATTCCATTAAGGATACATTGGTGAACTATCCGGAACCTCAGACCCTAGACGAGTTAATGCACCTCGCCATTCGCATTGACCGTCGTCTTCGGGAAAGACGCCTTGAGAAAGGGTCACATTCCGAGTCAGTTTTAAGACCTGAGGCCCCAGTAGCGCAACCAGCTGAAGAACCGATGCAACTGGGCGCCACAAAACTCACCGAAGTTGAAAGACGTCGGCGCTTATCCGAGGGGCTGTGTCTGTACTGTGGCGGAACTGGTCACATGGTCAGACTGTGCCCAAAGAAGCCGTCGGGAAACTTCAGAGCCTAGGGGGTTTCGAGGGGGCCCTCCTAGGCTGTAAGGTATCACCTCATGTATCGTCACCAGTTCTTATCCCGGTGCAGCTTAAAGTTAATTGTAAATATTTGAATTTAAAGGCTCTCTTAGACTCTGGAGCAGCAGGGAACTTCCTTGACGCTGAGCTAGCCCAGAGTTTAGGAATTTTGCTCCAGTCCTTGTCCACACCCATCCGAGTTTCAGCCATCGATGGCACACCTGTTGCAGGGGGGTTAGTACAGTTTAGAACCCCTCCTATACATTTTAAGGTGGGAGCTAATCATTCTGAAGTTATCAGTTTTCTAGTCCTGAGTATGCCTAGCACCCCTTTAATTTTGGGATTGCCTTGGTTACAGGAGCACAATCCCCAAATTGACTGGGCCTCGGGACAAATTATGAAGTGGGGGCGTCAATGCTTTCAGACTTGTTTGGAACTTCCGGTTCGGGTCACGCAATTATCTCCAACTAGAGTTCCCACTCCATACCTAGAATTTGCTGACGTCTTCTCTGAAAAGGCGGCAGACAAACTTCCTCCCCATAGACCGTGGGATTGCCCCATTGAACTCCTTCCTGGTACCATGCCTCCTAGGGGTAGAATTTTTAATTTAACCCGAGCTGAGAATCAGGCTATGCGGGAATATATTGCAGAAAATCTAGAAAAGGGGTTTATCAGGGCATCTTCTTCCCCAGCAGGAGCAGGATTTTTTTTTGTCGAGAAGAAGGATGGGGGGCTCCGCCCATGTATCGATTATCGGGGTTTAAACAATATAACTATTAAAAACAAATATCCCTTACCCCTTATCGAGGGGCTGTTTACGCAGGTGGCTGGGGCCCAAGTCTTCTCTAAGCTGGATCTCCGGGGCGCTTATAACCTTATCAGGATAAGGCAGGGAGATGAGTGGAAAACGGCCTTCAATACCCTCGAGGGGCATTATGAGTATTTAGTTATGCCATTTGGTTTATGCAATGCCCCCGCGGTCTTTCAAAGTTTTGTAAATGAGATTTTTAGAGACTACCTTGGCCGATTTGTAGTTGTCTATTTAGACGACATTTTGATTTTCTCCTCGTCTCTTGTCGAACATCGCCAACATGTACGCATGGTCTTGCAAAAACTTAGAGAAAACTGTTTATATGCTAAGTTAAAAAAGTGCCAGTTTGAAGTCTCAGAGGTTCCTTTTCTCGGCTACATTATTTCTAATTCTGGTCTATCCATGGATCAATCTAAGGTGAAGGCAGTATTAGATTGGGAGCAACCCAGGGATCTGAAAGGCCTGCAGAGGTTTTTAGGCTTCGCAAATTTTTACAGGAGGTTCATTAAAAACTTTTCTTCCCTAGTAACCCCGTTGACAAATCTTACCAAGAAAGGGGGGTACCCGTCAGTTTGGCCGGTTCAAGCTGTTCAGGCTTTTGAGAAATTGAAAGGGGTCTTTAGTTCCGCTCCAGTGTTGGTTCATCCGGACGGCCAATTGCCTTTTTTTGTGGAAGTGGACGCCTCCGAGATTGCTGTGGGGGCGGTTCTATCTCAATATCGCGGGTCACCTGAGCGCCTTCACCCTTGTGCTTTTTTTTCTAAGAAATTCTCGGCGGCCGAAAGGAATTATGATATCGGTAACCGAGAATTGTTGGCAATCAAGTTGGCCTTTCAGGAGTGGAGACACTGGCTAGAGGGGGCTCAGTACCCAGTTACAGTCTTTACGGACCATAAAAATCTAGAGTACATCCAATCCGCAAAAAGACTAACTCCAAGACAGGCTCGCTGGTCCTTATTCTTTTCCCGGTTTAACTTCTCTATAACCTATAAACCTGGGTCCAAAAACGTTAAAGCTGATGCCCTGTCTCGGAGTTTTTCTTTCTCTGACCTTCCCGAAAGGATGGATGTGCCCATATTGCCCCACTCCCTGGTGGTAGCCGCCATCCAACCTCAACTTCCTGATCTAGCTCGGTTTCAGGCCGAAGCCCCACCCGAAAAACCTGACTCGGTCCAGTTTGTGCCCTCTCTTTACCGCACTGCCTTTTTGTCTCATTTTCACGAAACCAAAACAGCGGGTCATCCGGGGGTAAAGAAAACTATTGCTTTATTGTCCCGCCAAGTCTGGTGGCCATCCATTAGGAGCGATGCACAGAAATTTGTCCTAGCCTGTAAGGTCTGTGCTCGGAGTAAGGCTTTAAGACACTCCCCTGAAGGCCCTCTACTACCATTGCCCATTCCTGCCTCTCCGTGGACCCATTTGGCCATGGATTTCATTACGGATCTTCCCCCTTCCCAGGGATATACCGTTATTTGGGTGGTAGTGGACCGCTTTAGCAAAATGGCCCACTTCATCCCTTTAAAAAAGCTTCCCACAGCTCAAATCTTAGCACAACTCTTTATCACGCACATTTTTAGAATCCACGGTATCCCGGTAGACATTGTTTCGGATAGGGGGGTCCAATTCGTCTCCCGGTTTTGGAGGGCTTTCTGTGCTAAGCTGGGCTTCACCGTCTCTCTTTCTTCGGCATTCCACCCTCAGTCGAATGGGCAAACCGAAAGAACGAATCAATCTTTAGAACAGTATTTGCGTTGTTTCACGGCTGATACTCAGACGGATTGGGCTTTCTTCCTGCCGTTTGCTGAATTTGCATTAAACAACGCTTCACATTCTTCCACAGGGGTTTCTCCCTTCCATTGTGTTTATGGCAAAGATCTGAAATTCTCAGCCCTTTCGGATCAACCCTCTAGTGTTCCCTCCTTGGATGACTGGGTTTCCAAATGGCCGGGGTTATGGAATAAAATCCAGCAACATCTGACTAAGGCTGTTTTTCAACAAAAAAAATTTTCAGATCGTAAACGTTCTTCCAATTCTGGTTATGAGGTGGGGGATTGGGTTTGGCTTTCCACCAAGAATTTGGCCCTACGCCAGCCCTCCGCTAAGTTAGGCCCTAAATTTATCGGCCCCTTCCCCATAACACGAAAAATTAATCAGGTTACGTATCGATTGGCCCTCCCTTCCTCCATGAAAATCTGTAAATCCTTTCACGTTTCACTTCTTAAGCCTGCAAAAAACCATGAGTCTAATAGTCCTCCTAGTCCTGTGTTAGTTGATGGGCATCAGGAGTTTGAGGTTGCCCGGGTTCTTGATTCCCGCTTTTTTCGAAACTCTCTTCAATATTTAATTGACTGGAAGGGATACGGCCCGGAAGAAAGATCTTGGGTTCCGGCCAGAGAGGTTCATGCGCAGAATTTGGTAAAGAGGTTCCACAGAGAGAATCCTTTGAAACCCAGCTTGGAGGGTCCAGTGGCCCCTCCTCAGGGGGGGGGTAATGTTAGGCACTTACCTCGTCGCCGTCCCTGGTCCCGCGACGCGCTGTCGGGTGGCGCCCGGTTGGCTGCTGCCCGACGGTCCCCGGGTGTGCCGGCTCCTCAGCGTTGTCGTGGGGGTCGGGGGTCGGCGGCGCGGGACGGTGTCGGCGGCCGCGCCGCAGCCCGCTCTGCGCGGCTGCGCGGCCCCGCCGAGCTCCCTCTCGATGCGGCGCTTCCCCCTCCCGGCGGGGGCGCGCCCGATCTACAACGTGCTCGCGCGCGCGCGCGAGCACGTCTTCCTTATGCCTCCCGGCGGCGCTTTCCCCAGCGCGCCCGCCGGGGGCAAGTTTCAAAAACACCCAATCCGTGACCTGATCAGAGGAGTGGACCCAGGGACTGGTCGGCCTGTCTGGCCTGGGCCGTCCAGCTCCTGGGACCACTCCTGTTTAATTGTACGCACCAATCACCTTTGTTCCCTCCATTGCCCCTTTTTCCCCACTGGCCAGTACTCCCTATAAAGCTGCACTGCTCCAGTATCCCAGTGCCCGTTATAGCTTCTGGGTTCTGGATGTGCGTTGCTGTGTCTCTAGTGAATACTTTGGATTTGGACTTTGACTATTCTCGCCTGCTGCCTGCCCTGACCATCTGCTTTGCCTGACCACTCTTTTGCCTGACCCTCCTGTACCTCGCCTGTGACCTCCTGGACTTGACCTCGGCTACCCTCGACTACTCCTTCGTTATCTCCCTCGGAAACCTCGCCTGTGACCTCCTGGTTTGACCTCGGCCTGAATTACGGACTTTCGCACCCGGCATCCTCATTCGGGATTCCCTGCCAAACATCATTCTGCACCTTAAGCTGTTATCCTTTGCGCCTTTTAAGTCCTGGGGGCAACCGACTGGGAGAGGCATTACCCGTGTCTCCTACAAGCGGGGGCTTGTCTATAGGCGGAAGTGGCGGTGGAGATTGGGGGATATCGGCTTAAGACAGACGGGTGTTTGGTATAGTCCTGACTTGCCTCTTATTTATTTGTCATTTCTGTGTGATTATGGGGTGTCACTATTATGTCTTTCAGGCGGGATAACTGTTTTAAGAGGTTTCTCCCGGTCCTGTCCCCTCTATTAGTTATAATAACGTTATTAGAGGCCTACACTGTTAAATCCTCCCACTTCCCTGGCGGACATTTGAGGCATCCCGGGTTGCTTATACGGCATAATTCCTATTGACCAGTTGTGCCACCTTAATCACCATATGGAGGCTTCACAGGATATTGTGCTCGGGGTCCCCTCGGGACAAGCCCGGCTGTGTGTAGTGTGTGGGGCATCCCCTGTAAGTGATGATGTGCGGGTTTGTGTACCCTGCGCCCAGCAGGCACTTACGCTGCACTCTAGGCTATCTGTGACTGGGCCTGCGCCCACTATGTCCTCACCCACTCCCCCTCTCCTGATTATGACTCCCCCAGTGAGCTAAATACTAGTGGGGAGTCTCAGCCTGACATGTCTTCCAGGTTGGCTAACATTGAGAGGCTGATTGCTAGCTCTGCAGCCCGTAAGGCGCCAGGTGCGTCTGCCTTTCCTGTGGAGAATGAGAATTTCCTTGATTTGTCTGATTATACCCCACTTGAGGAGGGGGAATTATTCTCGGATTCAGAGTTATCTGATGATCAGCATTTCAGTGGTGCTGACTATGGCTCTGAGCATTGGGATGCTGATAACACCAATAGACTATTAACTCAGATTTTTGATGTGCTTTCTGTCTCCCTTCCTGCTGCGGCTCCCAAGCTACAGGGGGAACTTTTCAGTACTGCTAAACCACGTCTGGAATTTCCAGAACAGGCCCATTTCAATAATCTTGTTCTCAAAGAATGGGAGCGTCCCGGCCGGCTTCCCGGAATCCCTAAGGGCTGGGATAAAAGGTACCCTTTTCCCACTGATGTGGTTAAATGTTGGTCAAACCCCCCAGAAGTGGATGCACCAGTATTGGGGTAGTCCAACACATCTGTGGTCCATTCCCCTGATTCCACTACCCTCAAGCATAGTGAGGACCGGCGCATTGACCAGCTGGACTCCCATGCCTTTGCTTGTGTGGGGTTTGCCTTGCGCCCTGTCTGTGCTTCTGCTATTACTGCTGTTGCTATCAGGTCTCTCCTCAAGGGTCTGTTGGAAGGCGCCCCTGATGATACTTCTAGTGCCGAGTTCAGGGCCTTGTCACA
Organism: Gastrophryne carolinensis; assembly: GCA_027917425.1. Taxonomy (NCBI): domain Eukaryota; kingdom Metazoa; phylum Chordata; class Amphibia; order Anura; family Microhylidae; genus Gastrophryne; species Gastrophryne carolinensis. Next base: position 279,027 of record JAQIHN010000133.1, read on the forward strand.
GTGTGAAATGTTCATTGCATATGTCCTTTCTGCCTTAGATGACACCATTAGAATGTGTAGTAGGACCTCTGCCTTGGTGGTTGATATATGCCGCTCTATTTGGCTGCGTCAGTGGGCAGCTGATAACGCTGCTAAGAAGGCCATCACGGGGCTCCCTTTAAGGGGCTGCGCCTATTTGGTGATTGCTTTGACCTGTTTGCCAAGGGGGGTAAGTTGCCTCAGCGTAAGAAGCAGCTGCGGCCCTTTCGGGGTCCGGGTACCTTTGCCCCCTCCTACCGTGGATCCAGGTCTGGGAGAGGGGTTTCCTTTGCAGGTCCTAGGGGAGACTTCTGGGGCAGGGGCAGAGGTCGTGCCCGCTCTGGATCTTCCTGGGGGTCCAAGCCCAAATCTGTCGCCAAGCCTCCTCAGCCATGAGGGGGCGCCCTCACCCATGTGGGTGGGGGGACGGCTGCGGCTCTTCGCTCATGTCTAGGGACAGCAGGTCTCAGACAGGTGGATTCTGGAGGTTGTGCCCTCCGGCTACAAGCTAGAGTTCGCTGCCTGGCCGCCTCCAAGATTCCTCAGGTCTTGGATTCCTCTAGAACCCCTGGCAGCTCAGGGTCTGTTTCTGACTGTACAAAACCTATTGGACATGGGGGTCATCTGTCAGGTCCCTCCTGGGGAGAGTGGTCTGGGTTTTTATTCCAATTTCTTCACAGTACCCAAAAGGAATGGTTCCATCAGATCCATCCTGGACTTAAAGCTTCTCAACAAGTTCATCAGGACCAGACACTTTCGCATGGAGACCCTGGGCTCCGCAATCAGCTCTTTGCACCGGGGGACTTCATGACCTCCATAGACATCAAAGATGCTTACCTTCATGTACCAGTCTTCCCAGGGCATCAGAGATTTCTCAGGTTCCCACTGGAGGACCAGCACTACCAATTTGTGGCACTGCCCTTCGGTCTCACCTCGGCCCCCAGGGTCTTCACCAAGGTGCTGGCAGGTGTTATGGCTCTCCTCAGAGCTCGGGGCATTCGCATTCTTCCTTATCTGGACAACCTCCTCATCACTTCTCATTCTTTCCAGCAGGCAGAATTGGATACCCAGCAGGTGGTGACTGCTCTGGAAAAATTTGGATGGGTGATCAATCACCCCAAATCCTCCCTGTCTATTTCTCTGGTGACCTCCTTCCTGGGCAATGGTGTCCTGCTTCGTGGCAGTTCCTTATGCTCAGTTCCACATGAGACCTCTTCAGCTCCATCTCCTATCAGTCTGGGACAAGAGTCCCCTGTCTCTGGATTAGGCTTTTGTTCTGTCTCCTCTGGCCCGGCAGTCCCTCTTGTGGCGGCTGGACTCGAGGAACCTGTTGGGGGTCAGATCCTTTCTGGCCCCCTGTTGGGAGACGGTCACCACGGATGCCAGTCTGTCGGGTGGGGGGGGCTTCTGGAGAACCCTACAATTCCAGGGGCTGTGGGGCCCTCAGGAGGCCCATGCCCCCATCAACGTCCTGGAACTGAGGGCGGTTCGGTTGGTACTGGCTCAGTTGACTCCTCACCTTCAGGGCCGGCTGGTCCAAGTTCGCTCAGACAACCAGACGGCGGTTGCCTACATCAATCATCAGGGAGGGACTCGGAGCAAGAGTGCCCTCAAGGAGGTGTCCATGATTCTGCCCTGGGCAGAGGACAATGTTCCTTGCATCTGAGAGTATTTTGGGAGTGGAGAATCTGGAGGCGAACTCTCTGAGCAGGGGGACCTGTCGCCTGGGGGAATGGTATCTCAGCAGCGAGGTCTCCACCGGAAGTGGATCCGTTTGCGTCCTGCCATAATCACAAGCTCCCCGTCTTTGTCTCTCTGTCCCAGGATCCCCTGGCCCTTGCGGTGGATGCTCTGACTCTATCCTGGCTGGGGTTCCGTCTCCTGTATCTTTTTCCTCCATTCCCCTTGCTGGGCAGGGTTCTGCGCAAGCTGGCTCAGGAAAGGGTACCAGCAATCCTGGTGGCCCCCCGGTGGCCAAGACAGGTGTGGTTCGCGGATATCGTTCAGCTGGCGGTAGATCAGTACCCTCTGCCCCTGGTCCCGGACCTTCTCACTCAAGGGAGGCTATGCCATCCCAATTTACAAATGCTGGCTTTGACAGCCTGGCTTATGAAACCTCCTTAAGGTCTTAAGGGATGTGGGGCTTTCTGAGTCTGTGGTTAACGCTCTAATCAGGGCTAGGACGAAATCCTCTTCTACCATCTACTATAGGATCTGGAAGGCCTACATTGACTAGTGTGAGTCTAGGGTCCTTCCATGTCTGGTGTTCCTAGGATTCTGGAGTTCCTTCAGCATGGTTTGGATCTGGGACTTCAGCTCAGCATGCTCAAGGGTCACGTTTCTGCCTTGGCTGTTTTCTTCCAGAGATCTTTCTCTCAACATCCTCTGGTCAAGACTTTCTTCCGGGGGGTTGCTCATGTGCGTCACCCTCGCAAACCTCTGTTGCCAGTTTGGGACTTGAATTTGGTTTTGTCTGCCCTTCAGGGCCCTCCTTTTGAGCCTGTGCATGAGGCTGCTCTGTCTATTCTTACTCTTAAAGTTGCCTTTTTGGTGGCTATCGCCTCGGTCAGGAGTGTTTCGGAGTTGGCGGCCCTTTCTATTCAGGCCCCCTACTTTTAGAGAAGGTCCTTCCTTGTGCCCTAATCCTGGTAATTCCAAGGAGAGGGCCTTACATTCCCTGGATGTGGTCAGGAATTTGAAGTTCTACTTGGTGGCTACTGCACCTTTAAGAAAAACTGATGCCTTGTTTGTGGTTCCTTCGGGTCCCAAGAAGGGCCTGGCACCTGCTAAGTCAACTATTAGCAAATGGATTCGTCAGGTTATTTTTAGGGCCTATTCTGCTAGGGAAAAGGATCCTTCTTTCCATGTTACTGCTCATTCTACTCGGCCTTCCAACACCAGGCTTCTGTTGAACAAGTGATTACTCACCTTGTAGAATTGGTGTTATAAGTATGCAGCACGTCCTGCTCCACCCCACCGTTTGCATTATCTTGGATCCTCTACATGGCGATTTTTATCCTTGTTAACGTTAATTTTCATTGGCTCTCCTGGTTCTCCTTACTGCTTTTCTATACTGGGGAATTTGTGGGAGGTCCCGGGTATATATGGCCTGGGAGGAGCCTCTTTTTGCCATCTCTGCAGTCATGCGCCCTCTGGTGGAGGTAATCCCATCTGTTATGAATCATTATCTGGAGCAGGACGTGCTGCATACTTATAAAACCAATTCTACAAGGTGAGTAATCACAGAATTGTATTTTTTAATGTAAAGTTTATAAATGACAGCACACTATTGGCTATGCAGGAAAACAATGACATATTCTCTAGCATACACCATAGGGTGTTGTTATTTTAATCTTTCATGGAATCATCCTTAGGGTCATAGTAAAAATACTATGCTGCAACTGAACACAACAAAATTGGGGGGACCGGGAATTGTATGACAAGACAAAAGCTTACTGAGATGTAACATTCAGTTTGCAATAAAAAAATCACCAAAAGTGAAGCTGCTTTTTTATACGGGTCATTTTATTATAGTATTATTATATATTGATAGGGTTAAAACAGTAAAGCTTTTAACCTGACTGCAATTAACATGAATACTTTTGACTTTTAAGCAAACAAGCATCTGGTGATTTTTCTGAAGAATGTCTATTATCTGTATTTTATTGTGTGAACACCACTTCTTCTCTTCAAGGTTTTAGCCTTCACAGCATTATTAGCCAAAATACAGCTTGTGACGCCATAACTCATATCATCCCAAGAAATGTTTTCATATTTCGTACTTGTCCCAGGTCATCACTTGGAGCATGTCAGACAAACAATAAAATTACAAGAAAAAGTCTGACACTCCCTATGGGGTGTATACTGAGAAAGGGGCGTGCCAGATGACCAATGAAAATGATTCAATGTATAAACAATATGTTAGTAACACCTACTTTGCTTGTAGTGTATTAGCAGCTGGAAATAAACAAAAAGGGCACATTTGCTCCAGATGCGCCCTGAGTCTTTACTACACAGCGGTCTCTCTGTGTCTTATTCACTCTTAGAATGATTTGGACTCTGACAACAGAAGTAGAAGCTGTGCCCACTTAGGGTACGAACCTAACATCTTGGCGCCCGAAAGAACAGGGACCCCCGCCCGGATTTCGCAAGAGATGCTTTGCTGATAGGACGGGACACAACCTCGGTGCCTCCAGAGAACAGCAGATCAAACCCTGCAGGTGAGAGAACATTTAATTTCTCTTATATTCTGCTCTTCTATGTGAGATACTGAGAGTCCTGTCTTGAGGTAAAGTTGGCTTATCCAGTCTCTGCGAAGGGGGTTATTGAATAGAAACTTTTTAGAACTTCTGTTGTACAGATTGTATTGTGTTGCAACTTTGGACAGTCATTAGACGCCCCACCCCACTGGCGAGGGGAAACCCGCTATAACCCAGTGACGGTGAACGCAAGTGGTGACTGAAAGAAGTTAAAAGTCAAATCCTTATTCCCTTCTTGTGTGTTTGAATGAGCCACGTCAAGTTGGTATGAGATATTGTCGAGGGTATGCCGAACTGTTTCATGAAAGCGCCTTAACGGGGGTCATGATTCATGCTTAAATCCCGATATATCACATAAACCATTGTCTGGTTGACTGTATGAGCCTGGAATAACTCTATAAGTCCAGGACAAGTTTCGATTGAGTTAGACAGAAGAGAAAGAACTTAAGTCCGATACTGGGAGGGTATAAAGTACGCCTGTACTTAGGACGGGACATTCCCCATATGATAGAAGAAGATGTGTGATTGACGCTCCTGGCCATATTGTTATTTTTTGTTATTTGCAATAGGTCTGGGATTGAAGATAATCCAACATCAGAGAGAAAACCCAGGAGAGGTTTTCTGGATTCTAGCTGCCTAGGAGGAAAGCAACGAGGGAATTTGAATATAAAGATTTAAAGATAAATCTATTTATCCCCAATAAGCTACCTAGGACCGGACAGCTAAAGATATGGGAAAAAGTTTGTCCAAAAAAATCCCAGATGATGAGACTTGGAGGAGTGTAAGACAGATCACAGAACAAAGACATGGGAAAGATGCAGCCAGACAATTAACTTATATATGGAAAGAATTTAAACTTAAACATAAACATCAGTTAGACCCAGAAAAATGGGAACACATAATGAAAACTAAAAAGGGAATATTAAAGGATAGAAATTGGGAACATCAAGTAGAATGTGCTTATGAGTTGGCAAAACAGGCAGATAAAGAAGGATGGACTTATAGTCCACATAGGAGACAATGGAATACTACTCCGTTGTTACACCCGCAACAACCCGAGGCACCTCCCCCAGAGAAAATGTCAGGGCCTCCCCCATATGGGCCAAAGACCTCACCACAAGTAAGAAAGAGAGAAATAAGTAAGTTGTACCCCGATCTTCCCGTTTCTGGACAATATGTGGCACAGGAACGAGAAGATAGGGATGACAATTGGCAATGTAGATGTGGATTATGGAATGAGAAAGAAGAAAAGAAATGTGCCTGTTGTGGGGAGATAAGAAATTCAGGCATAATAACAAAATATGAAATGAAACTAGGACCAAATAATCCATTTAAAACATTGTCAGATATCTCCAATGCTCCTTGGTGCTGTATTCATTGCAATGCACCCAACCAGGGAGATAGTGGGGAATGTGATGTGTGTCAACTGAGAAAAATGCCTAAACAACCTTATCCCATGTTAGCTCCTGTCAGGACCCGCATCTCACGACATGTTGATGAAACTACTGGACAGCCTATTTTGTTGGGATATTATAAGCCCTGGTCCCCTGGGGAATGTATGGCTTTGCTACAGAATGCACCCGACCCATTAACAAGTCCTTCTAGATTTAGTAGATATGTAAGACAGATGATGGAATCCCATAATGCCACCTGGCAAGATGGGGAGGATTTGTGTAGGATGAAAATGACTCCCACTCAGTTCCAAATGCTCCTTGCTAGGCTTCAACCTGCAAGGCAAGCAGACAATAATGACCGCAATCCGAGAACTGCTCTATCCAGGGAAGATTTCTGCCATGTATTAGAAGACTTCTGTGCAGAAAAACAAAGGGAAAGGGGAACGGCTGCAGTGGGGATCCAGGGTCCTACACAATCAGTTACAGACTTTTATTTAAGTCTGGAACAACATTATTTGGATGAAGGATTAGACACCACTATTGATGGGGTTAGGAGATTATTTGTAAGAGCTTTCATTGACGGGTTAAAAACCCCAATACGGGAAAAACTAAAAGCTAGTACCCCAGACTGGAGAACTACCCAATTGCCAGCCCCCCTATTGGCCAAAGCACAGGGTATAGAAATGGATCTTGCTGACAACAAAGTAAAGAAAATTATGGTGGCTCAAACATCAGATAATCAAGAAACAGCAAGGCAGGACAGCAGGTTTAGAAGAAAACCGCCTACATGTTACTACTGTAACAAGCTTGGGCACATAAAGAGAAATTGCCGAAAAAGAATCGCTGAAGAGGGGAAAGAAACCTCTGGGTCTGAGGCTAACGAAAAACAAAGAAATGAGACAGATTGACTAGCGTCAGTCTCCTTAGATGTGTCTGCCAGATCCCCTTTGGTCCCAGTGATATTGGAGGGAAAAGAAATAGAATTTCTGGTAGACACAGGAGCCACTAGGTCAGTAGTTAATTCCCAAGCATTTACACCTGATCAAGTATCTGAAGATACACAAATTGCTACTGGATTTGAAGGCTTACCTAAAGTATTGAGTGTTACTAAGCCTTTGAGGGGGAGAATAGGACCCCACATGTTTATATCAAAATTCCTGATTTCAGACACTGCCCCCACCTGCCTGCTCGGAGCAGACATATTGCAGAAGTTATCAGCAAATATAAGTTATAATGAAGATGGTCTGGTAACATTAACCCTGCCAGATCAAATTGAAGAATTAGATGTTTGCATGAGAATACAGGCAGAAGAAATCTATACTGTTGAATGTGCAGAAGGACAGGAGGAAAACCCGAATCTGACATCAGTCCCCGGCTCTCTATGGTCAGAATCGGGAACTGATGTTGGACTTTTACCGGTAGCACCGGTGGAAGTACTGGTCAAGCCTGGTGTGACTTTGCCACAGTTGAAACAGTACCCCTTATCTGCTGCACAAGAACAAGCTATAGGGGAACAAATAGGAGAACTATTGAAGAAAGGAGTGTTAATTGAACTAAAGTCAGGAGCAAATACACCCTTGTATCCTGTCAAGAAAAAGTCTCTAGGTCCAGGACAGCCTGTCCAATACAGGATGGTACAAGACTTGAGGGCCATCAATAGTATATTGGCCCCACTTACCCCGGTAGTACCAAACCCACACACTCTATTGTCCCAGATCCCAATCACAAGTAGTTTTTTCTCCTGTGTGGATTTAACTGGAGCCTTCTTCTCTGTACCATTGGCCCCTCAATCTTACCACCTTTTCGCTTTTACATTCCAATCACGTCAGCTGGGGTGGACACGGCTCCCAATGGGAATGTCTCACAGCCCCACCCTTTATTCCCTGGCACTACAGTCGGTATTAGAAGCCTGGGAGCCACCCCCTAATTGTGTCCTTCTGCAGTATGTGGATGATTTACTGCTCTGTTGCCCAGATAAGTCCACTTGTGAACAGGCCACAGTGTCTCTATTGATTTTTCTTTCAGACAATGGTTGCAAAGCCAGTAAACAGAAACTCCAGTACTGTCAGCAACAAGTCATCTTTTTAGGTCATTGTATTTCACAAGGCACTAGACACCTCACTAAAGACAGAGTGGAAATCATTAGAAATATGTCTCCACCTAAGACTCACAAACAACTAAGAGCTTTCCTAGGCCTCATCTCATATTGTAGACAATGGATTATGCATGCTAGCGCTGCTATGCAGCCTCTATATGATTGTGTTAAAACCACACCCTTTTGCCTAACCACTGAGGCTAAAGAGTCATTTGACAAACTGAAGCTGGCAGTCACACAGGCACCAGCTTTGGGACTCCCAGATTATACTAAGCCCTTCACACTTATGGCTACTGAAATAACAGGACACGCAACAGGGGTCCTTACTCAATTACATGGCCAGAAACAAAGACCAATAGCTTACTATTCGGCACATTTGGACCCGGTTATGCGTGGTTCACCTTCATGTGTAAGAGCAGTAGCAGCAGTTTCACTGTTGGTAGATAAAGCCGCTGAAATAGTATTGGATAATGAACTCACCGTTTCTACCAATCATGACATACATGGGATACTATCACAAGTAAATCCTAAACACCTCTCCATGGCACGTCAACTTAGACTACAATGCACCCTTCTCTTACCCCCTAACATTACATTCAAAAGATGCACAAGTCTGAATCTTGCCACTCTACTCCCCATACAGAAGTCAGATTCAGAAGGGGGGAATGAGACACAGGATGAAAATTTTCTTGAATTTGAGGACTTAGATGACTGTCATGATTGTATAGAGTTAATGCAACAAGAAACCATGGGCTTACCCCATGTACATGACAAACCCTTACAGAATCCTGAGAGTGAATTTTTTGTTGATGGAAGTAGATATGCTGATGACAAAGGCCAATTCCATACAGGATATGCAGTAGTCACAGAATATGAGACTATAAAGGCAGAACCATTACCACCACATATGTCTGCACAAGAAGCAGAGCTCACTGCCCTATCAGTAGCCCTAAAATTGTTGAAAGATACCACTGGAAATATATTCACAGATTCGGCCTACAGCTACGGTGTGGCGCACGATTATGCACACTTGTGGAAAGCAAGAGGATTCCTAACAGCAGCAGGAACTCCCATAAGGCATGCAGAATTAGTTAAGGAAATTCTGACCAATCTGAATCAGGTTAAAGAAGTAGCTATTGTTAAGGTAGCTGCACACACAAAAGGCACAAGCAAAGAGGCTCGGGGAAACGAAAAGGCTGATTTAGCAGCCAAACAAGCAGCTTTGATTCCTTTTAAGGGTGAAGAAATGAGACGCCTAAGAGAAGAACCGGTAAGTATGGATCGATTAAAGATCTTACAAAAACAGGCTACAAAGGAGGAGAAACAGAAATGGGAAAAGTTGGGAGCAGCTGAGGAAGATGGGATGTGGAGGAAGGAGAACCGATTGTGCTTGCCTAGTTCTCTATTTCCTGAGGTAGCAGCCCTGACTCATCTCCCCACCCATTTGAGTGCTAACTCCATGGTAAGACTAGTCAATAACCATTGGATAGCACCTGGTTTCAGTGTAGCTGCACGAAGATATTGTGTGGCCTGTAGCATCTGTCTGTCCGAAAATCCAGGACAGGTTATTAAGACACCCCGTAAACACCAGCCGAAGTCCCTATATCCATTTCAAAGACTGCAAATTGACTATATACAGCTTCCCAAAAGTGGGCCCTTTGAATATGTGCTCGTGTGTATAGATCTGTTTTCAGGTTGGCCAGAAGCATATCCAGTGAAATCAGCCACAGCAAAGACTACAGCTAAGAAATTGATTACAGAACTGATACCACATTTTGGGGTACCTGAGGTCCTAGAGTCTGACCGTGGAACACATTTTACAGGGGAGATTATGCAGAATGTCATGGCTATGTTGGGGATACGACAAGCGTTCCATACCCCCTATCACCCACAGAGTTCTGGAAGCGTAGAAAGACTAAATGGCACTATTAAATTGAAATTACAGAAAGCTATGAAGGAGTTAAATAAACCATGGCCTGATTGCCTGCCACTAGTCTTGTTCTCAATAAGGTACACCCCTACAGGGAAAACAGGGTTGTCTCCTTATGAGATATTGTTTGGAAATGCACCAAGAACAGGTTTATACTTCCCACAAAGTCTTGTATTGAAAGCAGACAGTTTGACAGATTATGTCATACAGTTACAGAAACATCTCACTAAACTGCACAAAAGTGTTTTTGATTCTCTTCCAGATCCTGAACAAATTACAGGAACTCACAGACTAAATCCTGGAGACTATGTCTATGTGAAAAAGCATTCAAGAAGACCACTTGAATCCCGCTTTGAAGGACCCTTCCAAGTACTACTGACTACACCTACCTCGGTGAAATTAGAAGGGAAGTCTTCTTGGATACATGCTAGTCATTGTAAACTAGCTCCAACTAAATCAGGAACATGAAGGGTTATATTTTATGCTTAATAGTAGCTTGGCAATTTATTAATTCTGCCCTCAGGGAAGTGATGAAAGACAATAGTTTTGCTAGAATGCACCTACAAGCAGCAAACCTTACAAACAGAACCAACTGTTGGGTGTGTAGTGCTAAATATAGACAATCAACTGGGGCTCCATGGGTAGCAATCCCACTGCAACCAGATGAATTTAGTGAAATTAACAAGGTAATAACTTCAGAGACTGTGACGGAGGAAAGGAAATCAAAACCCAGTTTCCTCATAGTGATTTCCGTCCCCCTGTCACCAGGTTTGTGTCTTAACATTTCTAGACCAGGTTCAAAAATACTAGGAAGGTCCAACTGTACAGCTGCCCACACCAATCTCACTATAGCAGGGGTATCCTTCCACAATGTAACCATAAATGGCACTGAGATAACAAAGTATAATGACACAAATAATGAAATGTTCAATGCTTCAATGAAAATGACATCATTGCTAACAGCAGTTTTTCAGAATTATTCAGTAATACTAAACAGTGGAATCTATTTCATATGTGGTAGGAGGGCATATGCATGGATTCCCACAAATGGACAAGGTACGTGTTACATAGGGAAAGTAATGCCAGGTATTAAAATATACAATGACACCGTGAAAGCAGAGATGGAGGCCACAGTACGTCTTAGATTTAAAAGGAGTTTGTTCACTATTAGTGACATGTGGTGGGCTTTAACTCCGGAATGGACAGGATGGGGTATGGAGATGATGATCAGACTGAATAATTTCTCCACCTTGATAGATACAATGCTCAATGAAACAATGCAAGCGGTAAACCTAGGTAATCTAGAACTGAGACAGGTAAGAAAGATGGTATTGCAGAACCAGATGGCCTTAGATTATCTATTGGCCAGTCAAGGTGGGTATTGTACCTTTATCAGAGATGATTGTTGTACCTGGATAGATGATGATAGCGACGCGGTAGAGGCGCATGTAGAAAAAGTAAGAGAATTGCAAAATAGAGCAAGAGATATTGGAAAGGATGGGTGGAACCCTTTCCAAGGTATGAGTGGAATCTTTGGAAGTATTGGAAATTGGTTTTATGGAATACTGAAGTCTATTGGTATGTATTTACTGATGGGTCTTATGCTAATATTCATAGTTTATACTTCTATTAAGCTAGCATTATGCTTGGTAAATAAATTAGTAAAAGGAAAAAGCAGTGAAAGATATTACTAATGCCTAGATATTGGCTTGCTAACTCTAGTTTGTTTGCTTTACAGAAAATCCTGATTGGCACTCCATCTGATGATGAGGGACTCTTCCTGGAAAGGATGTGAATTCGAGTATTTAGGGGATGGAGACAGCTTAGAAGATCTGAAACTCCCTCAGACAACTCGCCGGTTTGGGAAAGTACCTGAGGAAAGAATTCACTATCACCTTTCCTTGAGGACCCAGCCCAATTTTATTCAGATGAAGATGTCAAAGGGGGAATTGATAGGGTTAAAACAGTAAAGCTTTTAACCTGACTGCAATTAACATGAATACTTTTGACTTTTAAGCAAACAAGCATCTGGTGATTTTTCTGAAGAATGTCTATTATCTGTATTTTATTGTGTGAACACCACTTCTTCTCTTCAAGGTTTTAGCCTTCACAGCATTATTAGCCAAAATACAGCTTGTGACGCCATAACTCATATCATCCCAAGAAATGTTTTCATATTTCGTACTTGTCCCAGGTCATCACTTGGAGCATGTCAGACAAACAATAAAATTACAAGAAAAAGTCTGACACTCCCTATGGGGTGTATACTGAGAAAGGGGCGTGCCAGATGACCAATGAAAATGATTCAATGTATAAACAATATGTTAGTAACGCCTACTTTGCTTGTAGTGTATTAGCAGCTGGAAATAAACAAAAAGGGCACATTTGCTCCAGATGCGCCCTGAGTCTTTACTACACAGCGGTCTCTCTGTGTCTTATTCACTCTTAGAATGATTTGGACTCTGACAACAGAAGTAGAAGCTGTGCCCACTTAGGGTACGAACCTAACAATATTATAGTTATTTAAATATTTGAAGTGTAAATAAATGTGAATCAAATACAAACCGAAAAATACCAATAATGGCCACAAGGTGGAGCAAGGAACTCTTATTTAATACAAATCTTCCATAATAATAACCATGGCCACTGGGGGGAGCAATGAACTTGCAGATGCTGCCTAGAAATTTCATCCACACAATGGCCTTAATTCACTAATAGTTGAAAAAAAATCAATTCATGAGAAAAAGCCTGAGAATGTCACTGTTAGTGAATCACCAGATAGGAAGACAATGAAAGTCAATGGCACCGTTTTACTCCTGAAAAAAATGTTGTATTGAACTTTTTACCCCTTTTAAACTGTAGTAAAAAGTGCCATTGCCTTTCATTGTTTCTCTATCTGGTGATTGACTAACAGCGACATTCTCAGGCTTTTTTCTCATGAATTGAATTTTTTACTAACATGAGAGTTTTTTTTCAACTCTTGGCCAATATATTCTAATCTTTCAGTTATAAAGGACATATGGGTGCAAAGACGCCAAATTTACATATATATATATATTCTTTTGGAGAAAAACTGTTGAAATGGTTTCTCTCATATGTCATATTTATTATATACTAAGGAATCGCTATACATATTCTAAAAGATGAGGTGTCCGGATGGGGCATACAAGCCAAATATAATTTATCCCAGAATCCCTTGCAAATATATCCACCAATGAACAGAGAAAATCTAAATGTTGAGGAGAGGCGCAGTGTTAAAAATGACTATCTACCACTGTGCATCAAAATTCTCATGTCTAAGTGACCACCACTTGTCAGCACCGTGGACAGCGATGCTTACAAAAAGCTTAAGCTCCAGCACCATGGACAGCGACGCTTAATAAAAGGTGACGCTTCAGCAACAAGCAAAGCGTACTGTGGAATGTAATATATATATATGTAATAAAATAGGCAGGAGTGGGGAAAATAAAGCTTCAGGGAAATTACTGAGATCAAACTCAATATTAAGAGCCATGGGGGCGAGTGTCCAGATGAAAGTTCCTCTTAGAGTTCCTTCTGGACACCTCCATGGCCATGTTCTATCCCCTCCAGTGCTTATCCACCCATTCAAGTCCCAGAAAGGGCTCCTCAACCCTCTCTTACAAGGCCCATTAACAGGTCAGGTTTTGCAGATCTCGACACAGATGAACAGATGAAGCAATTAGCGCAGCTACGTGGAGATGGAAAAACATGGCCTGTTGGTGGGTCTTGTAGGAAAGAGTCGGGGACCACTGCCATAAAGGATATGAATGCAGGGTTAGATTAATGTGTGGTCCTAAAGCAGGCCACGTTTTTTACTAGCACCCCCTGAATTGCTTCACGTTTTGTCAATTTTAATTTCTACTATAATGAGTGGCAATGATATTGTTGCCATACATATGCAATGATGATCGCCTGCCATCCTACAGGAAAATGTATCCATTTCTACTTATACACCCTAAGAAGGGAGTATCAACAGGAGCTTTGGCCAAATGTATTTCCCAGGTTTAGTGTGTTTTGGTCCACTTTAAAGCGTGCAGACACACTGAGCATCTCACCTCCATTTCTAGTATAGTATATGTGCTTGCATATGCACATTTTATTTAGCGGGTAGTCCTGCCCACATATAGCCATTTACAAGGAGACCAAATAAGCTATACTACACATTTAGAAGTGCATGACAAGAATGTTGTCACTTTATGCCTTTCCCCAGATTCAGTATTATATAAAGACTTTTTGGTTTCTCAATAGGTGGGCGGGTCTTCCATCCACAGGAGGTAGAGCATCTGTAAAAGCCATGTAGAATGGTATCCAATAAGTGCTATGGATTACGAGGATCAAGAAAGCTACTGGCCAAAAGGTCCTTTAAGTTTGGAGCCCTTCTGTGCGTGACCCCTAGGTCTATCGAGCAAAACTGGGCCCAGGGTGGTATCACTCTTTAAAACATACCAATGTTTATCCATTAATTGGATGCTAAACACATTGCTAACGGCAAAGTCCTGATGTTCAACCTGTGTGTCCTTTTTTGGTTTTATTATTTGAGCTACATCTACCTCTAGATCTGTGTTCCCACAATTGTCTGTTGACTTGAACACCGTTCAAGTTGCGCTAATTGTGTATCACAGTCAGCAAAGTTCGGGACAATTGACCTCACCAGCACATGGCTGGAGGTGAGTAGTGGCAGGTGGAGAGGGGGGTGGAATTGCCAGAACATAATGGATCTGCAAATGGAGTTAGCTAGTGACATGGGGGGTGAGGCTTGGAGTGCCAGAACATCTGGAATTCAAAATTGGCCTGTTTCTGTCCTGGTTTCTCATGAGCCACTTAAGGTACCTTCCCCGAATTTGGAGGGGTGTTTGCAGGTAAGAATCTAAAAGTCTGTGTGATATGTCATGTCTGTAAGGGGTGCTGGAGTGAAGGGCTCACACAACCATTTTAAAGCAGACAAAACCCGAGCAGGTTGGCAGCTGGCCTTCCCAAGTCATGGTGCTCCGCTGTGTGAACTACAGTCACCACTGAACTCGCCTCCTCTGGTGGCTCCCTTTCTGAGGCCAAACAACGGGGAGCTATTCAGGTAGGCTTGGAGCTGGAGGGCGCCCACTGCTGACAATGTGACCGCTCATGTTCCCGATTGCCAAAAACAGACGTTTTATTTCAGTAACAAAAAAATATATAAATATGTAAACTGCTACACCACAAATGAAGTTGAAAATAACAGATAGGTTTATTTACAAATATAAAACAGTAACATCTTCATCTAGAATATCGTTCCTTATGGCTCGATTTTCAAACTTTCTTCCCTCTGTCGACTTCCTCCTGAAGATTAGAGAATAGTAAATGTAGGTGAATATATATAATATTCATTATTCATTATCATTATGATCATCATAGTCATGGTATTGCAATGTATCCTTAGCATTTTCATTAAAAATCTTGTAGATTACAGGGCATTAACATTTGAGCGGCTTAGTAAAGCTGTTGCTGTCCGCTCCCTTGTGCACCGCGCTCAATCCAACTGAAGATGTCTAGCGCCAGCTGACGCATTGGGTTTTCCATACCGGGGCATCCCGAAATAGTAACATAGTATGTAAGGACTTTTAGTCCTTCGAGTTTAGCCTGTTTTTTCACCTTCAAGCGGTCTAGTAGCCGTAGCTGGCAATGTTATTACATACCTGGAAGGCAGCCAGGCCACTTTGGAAAGTCTTTACTGTATCCTTCATAACTACCTCCTCTGGCAGTGACTTCCATAGTCTCACTGCTGGTACAGAGAAGAGTTCCCTACTATGTTCCTGGAAAAAGCCCCTATCCTCCAACCATAGTGGATGCCCTCGGGTTATGGTTACACTCCGGGGTATTAATACATTGTGGGATTGACCCTGAATATATTTATACATAGTTATTAGATCACCCCTCAGGCGTCTCTTTTCTAAACTAAACCTAACTTTTCTTTCATTGTACTCTAGGCCACCACGCTCCTTTTGTTAACTTAGAACGTGCTCCAGTTCTGACATATCCTTCTTAAGCACGGGTGCCCAGTACTGTACACAGTACTCCATATGGGGTCTGACCAGTGACTTGTACAGGGGTATAGCAGCACATCTCCTTGCATGTGTCTCCTCAATCCCATTTGCCAACCCCCATTTATCTCCTTCATCTCTTTGTCCCATTTCTCCATCTTCCGCTCTTTACCCTTTCTTTATCCCTCATTGCATCCGTCTGTACCCCCGTTTCTCTTCTTGCACTGTTTATCACCCTTTTACTCATTCATCTCTTTCCTACTTTACACGGTTGCTGTCCCACAACACTCACCTAACCCCAAGTGAAGTGACTAAAGGGACAAAGAGGGCAGAAGAGAGCTGAATGGGATAAAGGGGAACGCTCCTCTAGTCGGCTCTCTTTGCCAACTCTGTCTTCTCCATTGCTGCTCTTTCCCCGACCCCCTTTCTATCCTTCATTTCTCTTCATCACTGCCTATATGGGGAATGGGAGGGGGGATGCCACACTGCCTATATGGGGAATGGGAGGGGGGATGCCACACTGCCTATATGGGGAATGGGAGGGGGAATGCCACACTGCCTATATGGGGAATGGGAGGGGGGATGTCACACTGGGTATATGGGGAATGGGAGGGGGGATGCCACACTGGGTATATGGGGAATGGGAGGGGGAATGCCACACTGCCTATATGGGGAATGGGAGGGGGGATGCCACACTGGGTATATGGGGAATGGGAGGGGGGATGCCACACTGGGTATGCTGGGAATGGGATGGGGCATGCTACACTATCGGTCTAATGGGGGCATCCCACATGGCCTATGGGAATGGGATAGTGGAATGCCACACTGTCTAATGGTGCGTTTTTGGTGTAAAATATTTTCCTCCCCCGCTGCAGCTGGAGCAGCCTGGGTGGGGGATCAGATGTCCCCAGGGTGAGGAGGAGACCCGGCTGGATCCAATGAGGGGTCAGGTGAGTGTTTTTTCTTACTTGGTTTAATGTAGAGCGGAGGGAAAGTCAGGCACATAAAGGAGTGGAAGCGAGCACATAGAAACTATGAGCTTGGCACTGAAAGGGTTAAGGGAGACCCCAAGCAATATTGCCGGTTATGGTGAGAAGTAATGTAAGAGGGGAGTGGTGGTAACCAGCAGGAGAAAGGAGAGACCACAGTGCTAACATCAACCAGGAGAGAGCTTGTAAGAAAGGAAGATCTGTGGCATACCCTAAAGTTCACCTACAGTGTCCAGAGAGGGATTGGCAGAAGGATAGAAGAACTTTGTGACTGGGATTGGCAAAGGACCAATTGCTGAACAAACAGATGGATTACTACATTTGGATTATGGCTGACCTTAAAGTGGACCAAAACCCTGGGCATCCAGATTTGGAATTCCCTGCTGTGTGACTCCTCCCAGGTCTGCGCATAAACCCAACAGCAAACAACAACAAAAAGGAAGCAAGAAGTTTGCCCTCCTTTAAATATTATTTCTCTAGTAGCATGTAAAAGAATTGGTGTAAGAGACACTTTTTCCCAGTGTGAGTGAGCACGGCAAGCCACAGCGGTCTCTGTCCACAGCAGAGAATGCACAGGACACATAAAGCTGCACTACGACATGGCCTTCCCAGCTCAGCTACCAGCCAGAAATATAGGCAAAGAAAGTGATATTGCTTAGAATACATTTGGCTTTTGGATATAAATGGAGATTTTGAGGTGCTTTGAAATGGATCATGTGACATTGTTCCCGGGAAGGGGGGGAGGGGGTAGAGTTTGCCTGGACAGGAACTTTAAAGATATATTAAATGTATTATCAAAGGTATTTATGGTTAAAGGTTCAGCACTTACAAATATATATTTATTTATAATTGTTACATCACATGGAGTAAAAAATTAAAGCGAGGTTTCTTGATCCTTTCTGCTGCATAAGGCAAACTATAGAAAGGGGAAGATGGGGGGAGGGTCACTCAAATGGATTGTGGTAGAACAAAGAGGGGCAAGGTTATTAAAGTCTATCTCCAGGAACACACTCAATTTCTCCAACCTTGGTGTGGCTGATCTAGAAGGGCCATGTCATGGAGCATGCTCTGCTGTGGTCAGACATATCTGGGGACAACTGTGGCTTGCTGTACTTGGAAAAATTCATTTTTTGATTAAAAAAAAAAAAAAAATTACTGTTATTTTTTGGGATTCCTCAGCCGCATCACTGCCGGTGTTTTTTTGGTCCCATCTGGCCTGTTTCTCTCTCTTGGCGACTCTCTGCTACGTTTTACCCTTTGAAGAAAAAGAATAAGACGGGTTACTTATGGTTATAGTGGCCCATTGGTGATTTTAGGACTGAATGGAGTGATATACTGACCTGGGTGAGTCTCCTCCTTCTTCATGCTGCGTCTTGGACCTGATCATTATTTCCCTCCTTTCCTGGGATATTCTTAATCTTAAAAAAAAAAAATAAGTAAAATAAATAAACGTTAAAGTGGGGGATAGTCAAAGTCCTGGGTTTTGGTCTCCCAGGGCCCCCCGATCTGTGTATAACACCCCAGATTGGCAATGCCAACTCACCTCTTACCGGTCCTACGGCGCGTACACGGCCACTCATCCTACCAGTTCTACGGCGCTCAGAGCCACCGACATCACGTCATCTAAGCCTTCGGTTCCGAGTGCACTGGCGGCCGTACCCATCGCTTCCCTCTAACAGGGAGCGTGCCCGCGCCGGCCAATCACAAATCCGTGCTGTGGGCATGCTTCCTGCTAGAGGGATAGCGGGGATGCGGCAGCGGGTCGTGCTCGCGTCCTTGGACTGGGAATGAAGGTACGTTTTCGGGTGTCCTGGGGGTTTCACACAGTGGGGCACGCCCCGATCAGTCTCAAAGACTCCAGGGTATGTTTTGATCCTCATTAAAGACTGCTTGAGAACTATACCTCTCTGTGTCTGAGTCAAAGGTCCCGTCATCCAGATCGATGCCCTCCTCCTCCTTGTGCTCAGGCGCTGCTCTTCTCTCGCCAAGGTGCGCTGGTGCATGTGCCGTCTCCAGCTCAGGGTCCACGGGGGCACCAGCGGTCACAGGTGTTTCACTTCTGTAAGATAGAAAACGCAAGGTTAGCATCATACCTGCAGCTTTATGAAACATAGGCAGACGAAGCAAAGACCAACCTTGCTGCAGGGGGCTGTGGGACAACCGTCGCCTGGCGAGGGCACCTACAGACATGTCCGCCCATGCCAGTGCACACATTCTCTGAGGGCATTCCACTTCTGCAAGACAGAAAACGGCACATTAGTGTCATCCCTGCAGATTTTATTACACCTGGGCAGAGAAAATACCAACCTCTGCACAGAGGGCTGTGGGGCCACCATCGGATGTCCAGGATATAATAAAACTGCTCCAGTAGTGCCACTGTAATGTACATAGAGATCCATATAGGTTCAGTCACAGGAGAAAGGATAGCACATGTCAAGGTATTATAAAGCATAAGTATTTACATTGTAATGGTTACCTGGGCACAGTGACGTGAATAGAAAATAAAGGACTATCCACCATTGTTTGCATCATTGGCATGCTTGCAGGCTCAGGGGGTCTCTCCATTTGGTGGTCACTCGCCCCTGTGGTCACCGGCAAAGACACAGAGGGTCCCTCTGCTGGGGTTTGACTAACCCCAGCCCTCGCAGCCCTGGATGGCATTTCAGTCCTGTTAGGCAGAAAAATCCCTGTAAGCATCATGGCCGGACAATTATAGAGACTTGGGCAAACAGACCGGAAACCCTACCTTGCAGCAGTCGGCTTGCCGTGCACCGTATAACCTCGGCCTTCTAAGAAAGAGATGAATTGTTCCGAGGATTCGAGAGACTGGACTTCCTCATAACTGATGATAATGCCCCTCCTTGCAATCTTCAGAAGGCGTTTTCTAGCCGAGTCCACGGCCGCTCTGATTGCCTCGGCGCTGCACAGACGCATGCATTTCCTCTTGAGGTGTCTGTAGAGGGCTGTGTGTGGGCTGTGGCAGCAAGGACAGGTCAGGGGAGTCCTGTTTTCCCTGAAAAATAAAAAGATAAATAAATACAAAAATGTACTACTTATCCAAAATAGTAGGCACAGCTTTTAATATTGATAACTGAGCGTGCTGCATGACCCGTCAAGCTACTAGAACATTGGCCAAACTAAATGGACAAGGGTCATAAGAAAGGGGCACAACTCCACAAATACCATAAAATAATATTTTTTTAAATGTTACACTATAAAAACACACATGCAACACAAGGACACTGGTAAAATAAATTCCTCCACTATTCCTGTGATGCTAAAATACTTAGCAATCCATATTATAGAAGACCACAGGGTATCAAAAAGTACAAATAGAAGTCAGTATTAAATAGCTCCACAAATAGCTCAAGAATATATATTTTTTATATATTTCTAATTACTCAAGTGAGTGTTCAATTCCTCCACTTTGTGCAAAAAATACAAATATAAAAAGGTAATTCCTACAAATAATTCATCAAGACCATAAAGCTGTGCAATCAATCAAATCTTAAGTTGCAAATGCTGGATAAGAAGGCGATATTCAGCAAGTAAAGCCGGGGATGAGACCCCCAATGCAAAGCCAATACACAGAAGTGCTGTTAGTGCAGAGGGCTGTATAAGGGAGCTGAGCTCCTTCCCAATCACTGGAAAGACAAAGTAGAAGTGGGTAGAATTGGCTTTGCATTGGGGGTCTCATCCCCTGATTTACTTGCTGAATTTCGCCTTCTTATCTAGGATTTTAGCATCACAGGAATAGTGGATGAATTGATAATAACAGTGTCTTTGTGTTACATGTGCGTTTTTATTTTTGCTATAGTGTAACATTTAATAAAATATTATTATTTTATGGTATTTGTGGAGTTGTGCCCCTTTCTTATGACTCTTGTCAATTTGCTTTGGCCCATAAATACAAAACGGTCTTGGGTTTATGAAATTGGACGTCAAACACTTAAATGATATACAGGGCCCCAGGGCTGTCAGTAGTAATATTTGGGCCCCATACAACCTCATTGTCATCACCCCTTCCCCCAATCTAATCCTCCAATAGAAAATGGGGGCTGTGTCAGTGAAGTGCATAGTGTTTGCTATCATATTTATAACCTAGTAGAGTGTAAGCTCTTCTCTATCCTCTTTTATAGCCTAGTAGAGTGTAAGCTCTTATGCTTTCTGTATCCTACCTTATAGCCTGTTGGAGTGCAAGCTCCTCTGCCAAGCACCCCATGTACCCACATTACATTTCATGAAGACTTGGTTGGGGGGACGATCAATATCAATGCAAATACAAATTATAACCATGACACACAGCTACTCTAGGCAGATTATTTCACCCCACAAAAGCATCATTTTCATTATTTTACACAGTGGCCAGTTGAGGTTGTGACGTCATTATCTGGAAAGTGAGGTAAGTTAATCCTTTCTATTTTAGGCAAGGACAATGAAAGCCACCCACCCCATACGTTTGCCCCTGTTCCTTATAGCCCAATGGAGTGTAAGCTCCTATGACAAGTCTCCATGTACCCACCTTGGTCTGGGGCTTGCACAGCACATGGCCACTAGGTGGTGCTCAAAGTGCACCAACACCCTGCAGGATCCAATCCTCCCAGCGGGGCATCCAAAACCGGGATACCCCGCTATGTGAAACCCCCAGGACACCCGCAAACCTTACCTGAATCCTGGTCCACCGGCGCATGCGCGGGCTCATTTGTGAATAGCTGGCGCGGGCGCGCTCCCTGTTAGAGGGAAGCGCGAGATGTGGCCGCCAGCTTGCTCGGAGCCGCTGAGATAAGACGTCACTTTGATGTGTATACCTCAGCAGCTCCGAGCGTGCTGATTGGATGGGCGGCCATGCATGCAACATAGGCGCAGGGTGAGGTGAGTTTTATCGGGATATCTGGGGTTTCACATAGCGGGGCGTCCTGATTTGGGATGCCCCGCTGGGAGAGATCAGATCGGTCCTGGAATCTTATAGATCCACCTGGGTGTTGGTCCACTTTAGGAAACCTTCCTTCTTTATTCTTCATATCATGAGATTTGAATCAATAAGAATAAGACCCAAAATGAATGAATGGGTTTTTCCTATCTGGGTTGAGCATATTTGAAGGCCTGTTTCTCAGGCACCCTACAAGCTAGGAGCCTGAAACTTTCAGAGAATACAGAGCTGTCCCCCATCAGTGGAATAGACTATGGGGATTACCACCAGCCCACTTACATGGGGGTCAAGTTCCGGAAGCTATAGCTTTACTGTCCACGGGACTACACATCCCATTCTGGTCTCTTTCCCTCTGTAACTATATGGTCTGTTTACCCAAATATTTTGGCGCCACCACCTCATGTAGTTTGTCTGCATTATTCTTCTTATTGTATGGATTTAAATTGCATGATAAGCCCAAATGCATGGGACTTTCCTAGTATGACAACATTCTGGCCCTTTCTGATGATATATATATATATATATATATATATATATATATATATATCCATGACAACATAAATATATGATATTGAAAAATTACCATTATGGCCCTTTCTGATGATATATATAGAATTTAATATATATATATATATATATATATATATATATATATATATATAGCCATGGCAACCTAAATATATTATACTGAAAAATTACCATTCTGGCCCTTTCTGATAAGAATATATATATATATAAATAAATAGGTATATAGATAGAGAGATATTTATATATATATATATCCATGACAACATAAATATATTATACTGAAAAATTACCATTCTGGCCCTTTCTGATAAGAATATATATATATATATATATATATATATATATATATATATATATATATATATATAGATTGAGAGATTTTTATATATATAGCCATGACAACATAAATATATTAGAAATTAGAAAACTTACTCTCTTCTGGCGGATGACATCTTCTTCTAGAAGTCGATTAATGTTCCAAACTTCCAGGAGCAGAAATCTGAAGGATGTTGATAGGAATAAAAGAAAACGTGTCTTCCAGTAAAGGATATCAGCAGATATGTTTGTTATCAAGTACATTTTGAGAGCAGACTTTTATACCTGTAAGGGGGGGGGGGGGTGCTCCTATCACAACACTTTTTAAACAATGGATGTTTGTAGGAGGTTAATAAATGACAGAGCCAGCCCTGGAGCCGTTTTGTCCCTTCCCTCAGATAAGCACATTACAATTTTGATCTGTACAAAACCCCAGAAGACAAAATCCCTGTTTTTGACGGCTTTAAGCAAAACCAGGGGAGCAGCAAAACTGGCTTTTGGTCCGCTTTAACAGGGACTATGGCCAGTGGTGTGACTGGGCCCTGGTGTGAACATTAAATGGGGCCCTTTCAAGACTCATTCACTTTTCATTTAATTGAATGCAGCTAGACAAGTGAAACAACAGAGATTAATGGAGCTTCCTTTCTCAAGATGATGCCAAAAAAAGCACAAATCTGATAATGAAATGAAACTATGAAACATGAAACTATAAAAATCTGATAAATCTGGCCCTGGGCAGGGGATAGAGGGTGACCACATATACTTCCCTCTGAGTATAGGGGCACTTTAAGGGGGAACAAAACCTTCACTTTCTTGGGTTTTGTTCCTCTCTGGCAGGGAATCTCGATTTGGGATGCCTCACCGTGTGTATCCCACAAATCGCCCCCCCCCCCCGAAAAAAATAGCGCCTCTTCCTTGTTCCCATGTGGGTCACTCAGCCAATCATCAGTGCTCGTTCCATTCACATTTCCTTTGCCACACTGATGTCAGTACAACAAGGAGATGTGAATGGAACAAACACTGCCGGCCACATCCCTGCTCACCTCTAGCTGGTGACATGCCATTCAGAAAAGCCTGGCGGGTGTGCGCCCCAGATACAGGAATGCTGGAGATACGCTCACGCCGCAGCGGTGGCTCCAGGAACAGGTAAGTAAATCGGACGATCCAGGGGATTTGACGCAGTGGAGCATCCCAATTGTTATAGACGTTAGGCTGGTCGGTTTCTCCTGTCCTCCCGGCCTTAGCGTCTGAAAAAATTCAGGGCGGGGTAAAAGCTGTCCCTAACTCCAAAGTCAAACCCCTGCCAGGCATAAGTGAATGGGCGGCAGGTGCGTGCACAGCCACCAGGCAATCATTCGGAAGAGACTGCATTAATATGCATGACAATCTATTCTGAATGGAGAAAAGTCTGAGCACGTGTGCCGTGGGAGCATGGAATGAGGTAAGATTTCACATGCAGGGGCATCCCAAATCAACATGCCCTTGTGAAGCAGACCAAAACCCAGCAGGGTAAAAACAAAGAGTTTTGGTCCCCTTTAATAGACTTATACTGCTTTACATATATTGGTCATGTTGATTGTAAAGTGGACCAAGACCCAGGATTTAGACTATGCTGGGAATTGGCCCTTGGCCCTCGGGCACCCTGATCTGGGGAGCCCCGCTGTGTAAAACCCCCCGGAGTCGCCCGATAAGCTTTACCCTTCCCCAGTCATACGGCGCCTGCCCGGCCCCTCGTTCAATCAGCGCGCTCTTGGCTTTTTGCATTTTGACAAATCGCTCTGATTGCTTCCAATGATGAGCATGCGCTGCTGCATCCCCTGCATCCCTGGTCTTCATGGTCTGCATGCCCTCCTTTTTGGTCCTGTCCCTGGGGTGGCATCCCAATTCTGCGTATCACGCTAGGTTATAGCTGCTCACTGCTCCCACAGCACATGCGCCACTTCTCTTCATATTTCATGCACCTTAGTAATCCGCACATGCAGAGCTCAGCAGTAGTGAGCGGACGCATCCTCATCACCACTTTCTATTTTACGTTATTTAAACTTTGGCTGGCATTAGTGGTGTGAAATATAGAAAGCCTGCCATATACATAAAAGTGGAACTGAAGTGACCATGAGTGCATTTTGGAGACAGGCTGTGCATGTGTGCTGCATGTGAGAATGGCTGCTACTTTCACTCTGCCACTTCACTTATGGCCATCTCATCATTTTAAGTCATTGAAAAAAAGAGCTTAAGATTTACACTAAAGCAGGGGTGGGCAATTATATTTTCCATGGGGCCACATGAGAAACTAAAAATATTGTGGAGGGCGGCTGAGCTATGGGCGTCTAAGCGCCGTCTAAGCTCAGCGGCTCCGAGTGCGCTGGCGGCTGCATCTCGCGCTTCCCTCTAACAGGGAGCGTGCCCACGCTGGCCATTCACAAATGGCCGACACAGGCACGCACCCTGCTAGAGGGATAGCAGGCATGTGGCCGCAGCTCGTGCATGCGCCGTTGAACTGGGAAAGAAGGTGAGCTTATGGGCGATTTTGGATGCCCCCCAGGGAAGGGATCTATAAGATTCCCGGGCTGATAAAGCAGGGTTTTGGTCCACTTCAAAAGTTCTGGTGTGATCATTTCCCAGCCAATCAGAGAAGCCCTTGGCTTCTGGCAGTCTGGGAGGAGAGCTCAGATCAGCTGGGGGCAAAGTGTGAGCATGTGGACAGCAGGAAGGGGGCATGGTGAGAGCATGGTGCACAGCAGGAAGGGGGCATGGTGAGAGCATGGTGGGCAGCAGGAAGGGGGCATGGTGAGAGCATGGTGCACAGCAGGAAGGGGGCATGGTGAGAGCATGGTGGGCAGCAGGAAGGGGGCATGGTGAGAGCATGGTGCCCAGCAGGAAGGGGGCATGGTGAGATCATGGTGGGCAGCAGGAAGGGGGCATGGTGAGAGCATGGTGGACAGCAGGAAGGGGGCATGGTGAGAGCATGGTGCACAGCAGGAAGGGGGCATGGTGAGAGCATGGTGGGCAGCAGGAAGGGGGCATGGTGAGAGCATGGTGCCCAGCAGGAAGGGGGCATGGTGAGAGCATGGTGGGCAGCAGGAAGGGGGCATGGTGAGAGCATGGTGGGCAGCAGGAAGGGGGCATGGTGAGAGCATGGTGCCCAGCAGGAAGGGGGCATGGTGAGAGCATGGTGGGCAGCAGGAAGGGGGCATGGTGAGAGCATGGTGGACAGCAGGAAGGGGGCATGGTGAGAGCATGGTGCACAGCAGGAAGGGGGCATGGTGAGAGCATGGTGGGCAGCAGGAAGGGGGCATGGTGAGAGCATGGTGCCCAGCAGGAAGGGGGCATGGTGAGAGCATGGTGGGCAGCAGGAAGGGGGCATGGTGAGAGCATGTGGACAGCAGGAAGGGGGCATGGTGAGAGCATGGTGGGCAGCAGGAAGGGGGCATGGTGAGAGCATGTGGACAGCAGGAAGGGGGCATGGTGAGAGCATGGTGCACAGCAGGAAGGGGGCATGGTGAGAGCATAGTGGGCAGCAGGAAGGGGGCATGGTGAGAGCATGGTGGACAGCAGGAAGGGGGCATGGTGAGAGCATGGTGGGCAGCAGGAAGGAGGCATGGTGAGAGCATGGTGGACAGCAGGAAGGGGGCATGGTGAGAGCATGGGGGGCAGCAGGAAGGGGGCATGGTGAGAGCATGTGGACAGCAGGAAGGGGGCATGGTGAGAGCATGGTGGACAGCAGGAAGGGGGCATGGTGAGAGCATGTGGACAGCAGGAAGGGGGCATGGTGAGAGCATGGTGGACAGCAGGAAGGGGGCATGGTGAGAGCATGTGGACAGCAGGAAGGGGGCACGGTGAGAGCATGTGGACAGCAGGAAGGGGGCATGGTGAGAGCATGGTGCACAGCAGGAAGGGGGCATGGTGAGAGCATGGTGGACAGCAGGAAGGGGGCATGGTGAGAGCATGTGGACAGCAGGAAGGGGGCATGGTGAGAGCATGGTGGGCAGCAGGAAGGGGGCATGGTGAGAGCATGGTGGGCAGCAGGAAGGGGGCATGGTGAGAGCATGTGGACAGCAGGAAGGGGGCATGGTGAGAGCATGGTGGACAGCAGGAAGGGGGCATGGTGAGAGCATGTGGACAGCAGGAAGGGGGCATGGTGAGAGCATGGTGCACAGCAGGAAGGGGGCATGGTGAGAGCATAGTGGGCAGCAGGAAGGGGGCATGGTGAGAGCATGGTGCACAGCAGGAAGGGGGCATGGTGAGAGCATGGTGGACAGCAGGAAGGGGGCATGGTGAGAGCATGTGGACAGCAGGAAGGGGGCATGGTGAGAGCATGGTGCACAGCAGGAAGGGGGCATGGTGAGAGCATGGTGGGCAGCAGGAAGGGGGCATGGTGAGAGCATGGTGCACAGCAGGAAGGGGGCATGGTGGGCAGCAGGAAGGGGGCACGGTGAGAGCATGGTGGACAGCAGGAAGGGGGCATGGTGAGAGCATGGTGGACAGCAGGAAGGGGGCATGGTGAGAGCATGTGGACAGCAGGAAGGGGGCATGGTGAGAGCATGGTGCACAGCAGGAAGGGGGCATGGTGAGAGCATGGTGGGCAGCAGGAAGGGGGCATGGTGAGAGCATGGTGCACAGCAGGAAGGGGGCATGGTGAGAGCATGGTGCACAGCACGAAGGGGGCATGGTGAGAGCATGGTTCACAGCAGGAAGGGGGCATGGTGAGAGCATAGTGGGCAGCAGTAGGGGGACATGGTGAGAGCATGTGGACAGCAGGAAGGGGGCATGGTGAGAGCATGGTGGACAGCAGGAAGGGGACATGGTGAGAGCATGGTGGACAGCAGGAAGGGGGCATGGTGAGAGCATGGTGGACAGCAGGAAGGGGGCATGGTGAGAGCATGGTGCACAACAGGAAGGGGGCATTGTGAGAGCATAGTGGGCAGCAGTAGGGGGACATGGTGAGAGCATGTGGACAGCAGGAAGGGGGCATGGTGAGATCATGGGGGACAGCAGGAAGGGGGCATGGTGAGAGCATGGTGGACAGCAGGAAGGGGGCATGGTGAGAGCATGGTGCACAGCAGGAAGGGGGCATGGTGAGAGCATGGTGCACAACAGGAAGGGGGCATGGTGAGAGTATGGGGACAGCAGGAAGGGGGCATGGTGAGAGCATGGTGGACAGCAGTAAGGGGACATGGTGGGCAGCAGGAAGGGGGCATGGTGGGCAGCAGGAAGGGGGCATGGTGAGAGCATGGTGGGCAGCAGGAAGGGGGCATGGTGAGAGCATAGTGGACAGCAGTAAGGGGACATGGTGGGCAGCAGGAAGGGGGCATGGTGAGAGCATGGTGGGCAGCAGGAAGGGGGCATGGTGAGAGTATAGTGGACAGCAGTAAGGGGACATGGTGGTCAGCAGGCAGGGGGCATGGTGAGAGCATGGTAGACAGCAGGAAGGGGGCATGGTGAGAGCATGGGGGACAGCAGGAAGGGGGCATGGTGAGAGCATGGTGGACAGCAGGAAGGGGGCATGGTGAGAGCATGTGGACAGCAGGAAGGGGGCATGGTGAGAGCATGGTGGGCAGCAGGAAGGGGGCATGGTGAGAGCATGGTGAACAGCAGGAAGGGGGCATGGTGAGAGCATGTGGACAGCAGGAAGGGGGCATGGTGAGAGCATGTGGACAGCAGGAAGGGGGCATGGTGAGAGCATGGGGGGCAGCAGGAAGGGGGCATGGTGAGAGCATGGGGGGCAGCAGGAAGGGGGCATGGTGAGAGCATGGGGGACAGCAGGAAGGGGGCATGACGATGCTGAAGTTGGTTTCTTTTTTGCCTGTTTCTTATTCGTGTTTATGCTTTTTTCCCGCCTTCCTTGAGAGGAAAATGTCCATAAATGATGCCAGGTATTCTATAGAGAGTTCTGACCAATATTACATTAAAACTGCCACAAATCCTGAACTAAGCTGGCACAAAATGGGCATCTAAATGGGCAATAAGGCCTGATTTCCTCACACCTGATGGGGCCCCTGTAATGGCACATGGATGGGGGCCTGATTTCCTCACAACTGATGGGGCCCCTGTAATGACACATGGATGGGGATGATTTCCTCACAACTGATGGGGCCCCTGTAATGGCACATGGATGGGGGACATTTCCTCACAACTGATGGGGCCCCTGTAATGGCACATGGATGGGGGGCATTTCCTCACACCTGATGGGGCCCCTGTAATGACACATGGATGGGGGGGCATTTCCTCACACCTGATGGGGCCCCTGTAATGGCACATGGATGGGGCCTGATTTCCTCACACCTGATGGGGCCCCTGTAATGGCACATGGATGGGGATGATCTCCTCACACCTGATGGGGCCCCTGTAATGGCACATGGATGGGGCCTGATTTCCTCACACCTGATTGGGCCCCTGTAATGGCACATGGATGGGGGCCTGATTTCCTCACACCTGATGGGGCCCCTGTAATGGCACATGGATGGGGGCCTGATTTCCTCACACCTGATGGGGCCCCTGTAATAGCACATGGATGGGGGGCATTTCCTCACACCTGATGGGGCCCCTGTAATGGCACATGGATGGGGCCTGATTTCCTCACACCTTATGGGGCCCCTGTAATGGCACATGGATGGGGCCTGATTTCCTCACACCTGATGGGGCCCCCTGTAATGGCACATGGATGGGGCCTGATTTCCTCACACCTGATGGGGCCTCTGTAATGGCATATGGATGGGGCCTGATTTCCTCACACCTGATGGGGCCCCTGTAATGGCACATGGATGGGGCCTGATTTCCTCACACCTGATGGGGCCCCTGTAATGGCACATGGATGGGGGGCATTTCCTCACACCTGATGGGGCCCCTGTAATGGCACATGGATGGGGGGCATTTCCTCACACCCGATGGGGCCCCTGTATTGGCACAAGGATGGGGTCCTGATTTCCTCACACCTGATGGGGCCCCTGTAATGGCACATGGATGGGGCCTGATTTCCTCACACCTGATGGGGCCTCTGTAATGGCACATGGATGGGGGGCATTTCCTCACACCTGATGGGGCCCCTGTAATAGCACATGGATGGGGGGCATTTCCTCACACCTGATGGGGCCCCTGTAATGGCACATGGATGGGGCCTGATTTCCTCACACCTGGCGGGGCCCCTGTAATGGCACATGGATGGGGCCTGATTTCCTCACACCTGATGGGGCCCCTGTAATGGCACATGGATGGGGGCATTTCCTCACACCTGATGGGGCCCCTGTAATGGCACATGGATGGGGCCTGATTTCCTCACACCTGATGGGGCCCCTGTAATGACACATGGATGGGGCCTGATTTCCTCACACCTGATGGGGCCCCTGTAATGGCACATGGATGGGGCCTGATTTCCTCACACCTGATGGGGCCCCTGTAATGGCACATGGATGGGGCCTGATTTCCTCACACCTGATGGGGCCCCTGTAATGACACATGGATGGGGCCTGATTTCCTCACACCTCATGGGGCCCCTGTAATGGCACATGGATGGGGGGCATTTCCTCGCACCTGATGGGGCCCCTGTAATGGCACATGGATGGGGGGCATTTCCTCACACCTGATGGGGCCCCTGTAATGGCACATGGATGGGGCCTGATTTCCTCACACCTGATGGGGCCCCTGTAATGGCACATGGATTGGGGCCCCGTTTCCTCACATCTGATGGGGCCCCTGTAATGGCACATGGATGGGGCCTGATTTCCTCACACCCGATGGGGCCCCTGTATTGGCACAAGGATGGGGTCCTGATTTCCTCACACCTGTTGGGGCCCCTGTAATGGCACAAGGATGGGGGCCTGATTTCCTCACACCTGATGGGGCCCCTGTAATGGCACATGGATGGGGCCTGATTTCCTCACACCTGATGGGGCCCCTGTAATGGCACATGGATGGGGGCCTGATTTCCTCACACCTGATGGGGCCCCTGTAATGGCACATGGATGGGGGGCATTTCCTCACACCTGATGGGGCCCCTGTAATGGCACATGGATGGGGCCTGATTTCCTCACACCTGATGGGGCCCCTGTAATGGCACATGGATGGGGGCCTGATTTCCTCACACCTGATGGGGCCCCTGTAATGGCACATGGATGGGGCTGGCGCCTGCCCGGCCCCTCGTTCAATCAGCGCGCTCTCATCCCCTTCATCTAAGCAATCGACTAAGGGAGCGGATCCGAGCTCGCCAGTGGCCGCTTCCATCCAACAGGGAGCGTGCCCCCTGCTGGCAATTTTCTTTAAAGCAGAAGAAAACCCAACAGCAGCCATCCCTGCAATCTAAAGGATTCCAGGGCCGCCCGCTGGCTTTCCCTTGATTTTGGATGCTCCCGCTTTGTGAACCCCCCAACGCTGGTAATAACTCACTTTAATAAATTTGCCGGTCCAGCGGCGCATGAGCGCGCACTCATCCAATCAGAGCCTCTTGACAAATCGCTCTGATTGCTTCCAATGATGACCATGCGCTGCTGCATCCCCTGCATCCCTGGTCTTCATGGTCTGCATGCCCTCCTGTCCCAGCCATTCAGATAGATAGGTCGGGGCAGAAGCGCGCACACCACCGGGGGTACAGCAGCGCACGGTCCCCTTATAAGCCAATCAGAGCCCTTTGCTGAAGGACGTAATGAGAGCTCACGCTTGCACTGTTGGACTGAGGAGAGGTGAGTTTTACTTGGAAACTGGGGGTTTCAGATAGTGAGGCATCCCGATTCAGGACCATAGTTGAAAAAGTCTGTGTGGATCAATTCTCCTTAAAGCGGACCTTCACTCTGAATAAGAGTCTATCTTATATGTTTATATGTCCCACACCCTGTAAATACAGATTGCCCACATTAAAAATCATCCTACCTGCATCTACTGCATGTTATGAGCCTTTAAACATCCAACATGGCGGCTTATGGAAGCCGCCATCTTATCAGGCAGCCTGCAAACAGGAAGTGCCTCCTGACTGTGCTGCTCTGCATTCTGGGACTGCTGACATTTACCTGACCCCAGCTCTGCTCTGTCTGAGCAAAGCACAGCTATAACCCGCCCCCCTGTACCTTATCCCACTCTCCTCTCTTCAGTAAGTGT